>JAQFZX010000020.1:0-142514 GCA_034682405.1 Hydroisotoma schaefferi | reverse complement strand
AATTACTGGGAACGGCTGGTTAATTTTTTCATTTTGAAAGACAAATTCAGCAAAAAAAGCTCAAAAAGTCTATTTTTTGGTGGAACGTTTAATTAAAATTACTACTAAAATTATCAAAAAGTCTGGGTCGTAAACAAAATTTTCGATTGAAATATTAAAGTCCCACCCCGGAATAGTTCCCCACCCCGGTTTAATTCCCCATGGCAAATCGGAGTTTGAAAAAATAATTCCCCATGGGAATTAAATCAAGAAATACGGTATGTAAACCTACAACAACAAACACCCGAGTCATAATAACAACTTTCATGAGCCGTTAAGCTTTCTTAATGAAAATATTTACCATATTTCATTACAGAATGTCCTGTTGTGGGGATTTGTCACGGAATTTGGCTTCAATATGCAGTGTTGCAAACAGGTTTATTTACTCTTGAGTATAATTAACTAATTAGATAAGGATTTATAGGATCAATTCCACTGCATTCTGTCATTCAGTACACAGAATTCTTTACCAAGCAACAAAGCACATCAATAACTTTTGAGATAATTAGATTGTGACAGCCGAACAGGGAATTAGAGTAGGTAGGTAGGTTGGTGGTTAAAGTTTCACTGCATAATAATAAAGGTATAATGTAAGTTTATGATTTCACCGGATGCTTTATGAAACATTTCACACAGCATGTTCTCAATGTAGAAGAAAAGTGGATGAAATTAATACGGGTCAGAAAAGCCCTTTGATATCGTGTAAAATACACAAGTTGTTGATTTAGCTGAAGGATAGTGCAGACTTGACTTCGGAGTTGGGACCGAGGCCTTAGCGGCGTGTCCATTACACTCATTCGCAATTCTGACATTTTGCAATGCGTGCTTTATTCTAATAAATTTGATTTTTTTTCAAAGCTTTAGATTAGATTATAGGTATGGTTGGTACAGGAGCTAACTAGTGGTCGTTTAGTACTTGGATCTGCCATACGCGTATTGACTGACTGATTATGGTTAAAGAATTGTTTATTTCCAAACTTTGATCCACTTCAAACAAAATATCCATAAATATATTCATTGTCTCCACCACCACTCCAACTCGAACCCCGTACTTGACTCCTTCCTGTGAAGTCAACTGTAGTACTATTAAATGAAGAGTTTATATTGATTTTATACATTGCAATTTTAACGGGAAATAAAACGCATAAGCCATAAAAGTGAGCGAGGATTGAGAATGCAATTTTAATTCCACCTATAACTTTCCTTTCAATAAATCCACCTTTATGGACTAAAGCCATTAATACCATATGCTGTACCAGCCTACGTACTACTACAACGGTTGACCGTGTTTAGGTTCATGTTGCAGATTTCGTGTCCCTTTTTCATTCTACGGTCACGAAACAATGTAATTAAGTACGTGTAAAAGATCAGCTCACGACTACTCCTATGCTATACTTTATTACTAACTAAACAGTGAACAACGACAAGAGATGGATAAAAAAACCAACCATACATTTGTTTGTACATTAGTTTCACCTCGCCTTTTCTAAAGATTGACCACGGTCCTAATTCCGTTTCTAAACCTTGCTTAACGGCTAGTCATGAAAAGTACGTACTGAGCGGGTGTTAAAGTGGCACTAATAGCTGAACAAAAGTACCTATATTATCAAGTTTTACCCCTTGAAACAGGTCAGTAGTAGCTGGACTCTGGATAAGTAGAGATTGGAACGATCGTATCGCTAAACTAGATAGCTAGACTATTTACTTTTAATATGAACTTCTACCACACATTTTTAAGATAAGACTTGGAGGTTTCGTAAACAGTGGTTTCGACTTACTAGTGAGGTCAAAGTTATTATTGGTCAGGGTCACCATACATACATTAAGCTATCCGTCTCGGGCATAACTCTTTTTTCACGAACTGTACTAAGTCGGAATGCAGATAAATAACCCTCAGCTCATTTTTTTTCGGTTCTTCATCAATCGTGAAAGGTTTCTTTGAAAAAAAATATCCACAGAAAAAATTCTACATCCAGCTCTCCACCTATTTCTCCTGATCCCTGCCTCAAGATCTTACTTTTTGTACAACATCCTCTTATGTATATCATAACCTTTCTTCCCTCTTATAGTTGTAATAAAAACTAGCTAGCTAAATAAAGCAAGTGAAGGATTTTCTTGCGGAGGAGATGAAATGACTTGACTAAAGCTGAAATCAATCTTGACACGAGAAAATAAACCAACATGGTCCCCGGAGCATTCCTCCATGTCATAACATAACTTTAGCCATTAGCTCAGTTCCATTCTATCGAGTGGATTTGTATTTTTGTATCCGCTGGCTGAATATAGGCAAAGAAATCCCTAACTTTTGTTTGTATACCTTGGAAAAAAACCTTACTACTTTTACACACATTTTCCTGAGTGAATCTTCATCCACCGGTCCACTGATCCTTTTCCCTGTTACAACTAACTATTGACTGCCTATAAGTATTTTTGTTCCATTGGAAACTGATCATATAGTTCGATCCATCTCTGAACACGGAGTTTGTGTAATGTAATGTAATCTACGAAGCTAGAGACAGGAGGTTAGACTCCATGTAATGCATTAGGACTGCTGCCATCACCATTGGTAGTGGTAACCTAACATCAACAACATCATCATCCCCTAACGTCGAGCGTCAAGTAGATAATGTACTTACCTTAGGGTTCTTAACTTCCAAGCGCCAGTACGGTTTTGCTCGCCTGGATGCTTCGTCATTATCGGTCCGTTTCAGAAGAACGTCTTACTACTCGGCTGCTTTGGTGGGGATTGGATAGTGGTGAAAGCTAGTTTTTGAGGAAAATGGGAATGATTTTATTAGAAAAGATTGTCCACAAGATTGCCAGTTGTTACTATGCTAATCTCCGGCAGGGTGTAAACTGTGTTAAAATTAAGGCCCTAGTCAAGAAGTTGATTGGGTTTATTACTCAAGCGAGTGTGAGTTTAGAATACTTTATTGGGAGAGAAAGTCAATGGTCGATTTTGGAAGAGTGGAATTTTTGTAGAAATGAATTAACATGGTATTTTTGTCATTCTTAGATGGAGAGGTCTCCGCGATACGTCCCCATAAACCCCGTATCGGGTCGACGTGATTTCAGCATGGAAGAGGAGGTAATGGAAATGTCAGGGGGGTGCCGGTACATGCCCCAACCACCGGAACCCTTTCTAATCCAAAAAACATTGAAGCAAAACAAACGCGTTGTTCTCAATGTGGGTGGGGAAAGACATGAATGCCTCTGGAAGACGCTTGACCGACTGCCGCATACTCGTCTGGGTCAGCTCAGAGCAAGCAATAGTCATGAAGCCTTAATTGAGTTGTGCGATGATTACTCCCTGGTGGATAATGAGTTCTATTTCGACAGGTGAGATTATCCTGAATATCCTTAGATAATCCGTTAATCATTTACAAAAATAATTTAATTAATTATTGGAAACACTTCCTATTTCCAGGCATCCGCTCTCCTTCAGCTCAATTTTAAATTTCTACCGGACAGGAAAACTCCACCTTGTCCAAGAGGTTTGTGTCCTAGCCTTCTCCGAAGATTTGGAGTATTGGGGCATAGACTCTGTCTTCCTAGAGAACTGCTGCCAGCACAAGTTTAACATGAGACAGGAGCAGGTTTTCGACGAAATGCGGAAGGAAGGTGAAGCCTTGAATCAATTAGAGGAGGAGGACTTTGGTGACGGTCCTTGGGCAAAGTTCCAAAAAATTGGCTGGGATATCATGGAGAAACCAACCTCGTCTTTTGTCGCACGGGTACGTTATGTTTATGCGATGGAATGATGCTGCTGATGCGGTGGTAGTAATTTATGTAGTAGATCAATCCTTACTTACCTTCATGCTCCATCCTTTACTTTTACTCCAGCCTAAACTTTTATCCTGCCAGCTAGTCAGCTCAGTTTCCTGCCAAACTCAGAGTCATTTCTTTAGGTTATAAAAAGTTGGTCCTCTTAAAAACTTATCCGGGCCATGGAAAGCATTATTTTTGTCATAAAAGTGATTTAGCTTTTGTATGGAAATCCCTAGATATGAGTATTAGTTACGATGATCTGACCGATTTTTTTTAAATTTGTGTACATTAGATCGTGGCAGTGATATCGATATTCTTCATAATGATGTCCACAGTGGCGCTAACGCTTAATACGATGCCGTCGCTGCAAATGTACGAATGTCGTAATGAGACGGATTCAGAATGTGCAATAGAACTAGACGAAGGGGTAAGCCGGCCTAAACCTGGTGCAAAAGACACTCATCAGGATGACATGATTCTAGTGGATAACGTGTACTTGGCTGGGATCGAAGAAATGTGTATAACTTGGTTCACCTTGGAATACGTGCTCCGACTCATATTTTCCCCGAATAAACGAAAGTTTCTCCAAGGAGCGCTTAACTTTATAGACCTTTTAGCAATAATGCCTTATTATATCTCGCTGTTTTTGATCGAATCGAAAAAGAAGATTGGGGAGGAGGATGAGTATGAGACGTTTCGAAAGGTTGTGCAAGTGTTTCGACTGATGAGGATACTGCGAGTGTTTAAACTTGGGAGACATTCCAGAGGGTTGCAGAGTTTGGGCTACACCCTCACAAACTCTTATAAAGAGTTGGGTCTGCTTGTGATGTTTTTGGCCATGGGAGTGCTCATCTTTAGCAGTTTGGCTTATTTTGCCGAGAAGGAGGATAATCCTATGTTTGAAAGTATTCCGAAGACGTTTTGGTGGGCGATTATTACGGTAGGGCTGGACCATTCGTTTATGCCATACTTTGTCTATGCTTATGTCTATTCATAAGCTAATAATGGGCTACTGGTTCAGCATTTTGAGCAGAGTTTACTCATTGTTTCCCCAAGTTGATGTTTTTTTCCGTACAGCAAAGTAAGAGTAACCCTATCTAGGCAAAATTGTACTTTCTTCAAACTTCTTTCAAATTTTTACAATAAATTGGGAAATGGCATTACTGCACAATCATGGACATTCTATGCCATAAAACGTACTTCCTAGACCTAAACTAAAACTTCTATATTCTCTTTTCAAATAATTCAAACCAAGCTAATTCGATTTCCTTCAATTTTCAAAAAGTGCAAAGTCCATTCTTCTCTTTCACTTTCACTTTACATCAAGGTAGAGAAACTCTCCTTTAACCATACAATCACCATTCCAGGCCCAACGAACCATCCCAATCAGTTAAGAAGGGTTAATGCTAGGAAGTAATCATGTCCGGAAGTTCAAAAAATTCTAATTAAACCCTAACACTGTTCTATTTCATATGCTTAAATTATGGCAGATGACAACCGTAGGGTACGGTGACATGTCGCCGGAGACGACTATAGGAAAAGTGATCGGTAGTCTATGTGCCATTTGTGGTGTGCTCGTGATCGCCCTTCCCATTCCCATCATTGGCAACAACTTTGCAGAATTCTACAAGAATCAAGTACAAAGAGAGTTGGTGCTCAAGAGGAGAGATGAGGTTGAACGGGCCAAAAAAGAAAGCTCAATTATTCAATTAGGCCACGCCACCATGGATATCGTCGATGTCGTTGTCGATGCCACAGGTCAGTTCCCACTGATCCCACCCTTTCGAACCATCAACCCCCCTACCACCACTACTTATTAGTACCACTAACTATTTTTTACCTACCCTAACGGTCTACCCTTAATAATCATTTCTCTAGAGCCACACCCCCTCAAAGTAGATGTATATGCATACCTCTGATAGTGGTCCCTGTACCCTTTGAACTGTAGATGCTGTTTGGAATTTGAACTTAAACCTTTAGAGTATAATTATTTAGTATTTTTACTCCAGTAAACCTCTAACTATGCATCCGAATTATTTGCAAACTGCATCCTTTGTGATGTACTATTGGTAGTTCACACTTGGCTACTTTCCCTGGTAGAAGTACTTTTATTAGTATTACTTGTGTGTATTACTATTATCACTTTTTATCATATTATTACTATTATTACTAAATTAGAAAGCTAACAGACATAGTTTGTATACTATTGATATTAGCGTAGAATGCTTGTAGACTGAGCTAAAGATTTTACAAACCCTTTTCTTCAATCTTGTCCAGTTGTGTTAGTAAGTAATATCTAGTTGCATTGCTCACAAACTGCTATACTTATCAATTATATTAACCTTACATATTTTCAGAAACAGTTAACTTAGCTGGTAATAAAGTCATTTTAACCGTCGGATGCTCATTATATGAGGATGAGGAAGCTTTGTTAGCACACGAATACTGCAGTAGCTGTACAATTAGTTGAAGAGTACATTAAATACCTTGTGATTTGTAACACACATTCACTGTAGCACACTATCTTACTGTAACATCAAATGTCAATTGTAAATTAATTTAAAAACCTAAAACCTCGGAACTAAGTTTGACTAGAGTACAGAAGAGGGGCTTTTAACGCCTAACAAAGGGTCTTTCAGTTCAAAAATGAGCTGTATAGGCCTTAAGACGTAACGTAGGTGTACGGAAAGGGAAATGGGTAAAATTTATTGCTAGCAAGCCACGTTAACGGATGAGTTATAGTAACACATTCTGATAGCAGTCAAAAAGGGACACATACACACGTATACTATCTATCTATACTATTTAGTATTACTGGCGAGGTTTTAGATTTAAAGATGATTTGCACATGAAATTGAAATTATTTAGAAAAATACTTTAAACTGTACATAACTTGAGCTTAAATGGAGTGAAGATGAATGTAACTGCAAAGCATAATTCACCTTACTAATTACCGAATGGTTGGGAGCAGGATTGATTGATGATAAACTGGAATGAATCTGAATGAAATCTTACCATACATACCATACCTAGTCACGATATATTCTACAAAGTTACTAACATTTTTTAGACTAAGCTGATTAAATCCTTTCTCCCTATATTAATCCGGACGACAGCATGAAATTACTAAAACCTAATCGATCAGCCAACATCAGTTACAGCATAGCTACCGGAAATGATGAGTTTGAGAAGCGTTGCGTGTCGATGGATTGATGTTGATGATGAAGAATAATGGATATCAATACCATGATAACAGCAACTTTATGTTGAAATAGCGTCAAAGTTATATTACAGCTTCTGTAACGCTATCCCAACCTCGCCTTCTAGTTTACTAGATCCTATACATGATCCTGAATGAAAAGGTCCTTGCTTCCCAAGCTTTTGTCACTGTCAGTAGTTGTCGTAGATTGCCTACGTCATAGAAATGAACACACTCATGCTATTATTACTCTTTTGCTATTATGAATACGAGCAACCTCGTCCCAACATATTAAACTACTTGATAACAACTAATCGAATTGCAACACAGCCAACTAACTACATTCACATTTGGCGTAGCTTTTTATAAATTAAACATTGATAACAATTAACAGATGAAGGAAAGGTTAAAATTTCAAGTTAGCATCTTCGTTTGTTGTACACTCAAAATAAACCCCCAAATGATGAAAAAACAAGCCCTCTTATGTACTTCTGGGTTTCTTCGAATCATCGTTATTTACCATTATAATTTTAAAAATACTGCAATGCAGATAAAAGATTTATTTATTTATTTCTACTCTAAACATCCAGATCCCCCGTTTTCTCACACTTGCGATTCAACTACTACCAAATAGGGAAATGCCCGTACTAAAAAGCATCATTTATTTAGTAAAGCACAACATAAAAATGTAATGTTCTTCCACAGGAACCCGTGTATAGTCAAAGGGTGGACATAAGCAAGCAGTGTTCCAAACTTAGGCACTGCATGGTAATCAATCACTTCATCCACCAAGCTACACACTACAAGTGTCGGCTTAATAACTGTTCTATGTACAATTAACGATTTAAAAATTATCTTTTACATCATTTTGCAAATTTGATACTCCGGGTATCAATAGTCCCTACCTACAGATTACATTTCATCATGCAAGTTCAAGCATCTCAGGACCCGTGTCACATTTTTTTCATAACACACTTTCATCCATAACTTTTACCAACATTAGTAATAAATCGCTATAATCTACAATCTACACGCATATTTCCATACAAATGACTTTAGGTTATTTGGCAATAGTAAAACTTGCTGAAAGTAAGGTGCAATAAATGAAATAAAATCGCACTACGTTCTGAAAACTATATAATTATACTTTCCTAATTAATCTACCTTTCCAAACCTAGCTATAAATTACGGTTAATTTGCAACAAAAACCCATTTAAAATCTCAATACCTTAAAACAATAAAAAAATCCTATTAAATGAGCTGAGCTCTACATAACACTTACATACATACTCTGTACCTCAAGTACTAGCATTAAATTAGCACAGCCTAACGAAAAAACTAAAATGAAAGAACGGGTCTTGGTGTTATGTCGTGCTATTCCTGTATGTACCGTTGCGTTGGTTGACCGTCTCATGCTGTGCTGTATGTTACTGTTGTACGCTAAACTAGTGAGTACCTTAGTGGCCCCTTGTAGTGTAATATTTTGTATGCAATTTAGCATAAACGAATAATAATAGTGTGCTCATCATTGTTGCTGTGATTGTTCTGTGTTATATGTACATGCATTTGCGCTGTATTTGATGTATGCTCTGCAAAAAGTATCCTGATAGTCCGTCTTGTTACCTGTATAACCCCTACTACTGTTCCCGATTGACTCTGGATGTATGACTGGAACTTACTTTAATCGTTGTAAAGTACACCTACCTGACCTACCTACCTATTTTACTAAAACAATTTCTGTATAGAGTTTGTAGAGTCATTGAAAAAGTTTGACCTTGCTCAGAAACCGATTTAATCACTCACCCTTGTAGCGAGTAACCCATGCCATGACCCCTGTGTTCAATCCAACCAGCTTATTCACGGTTAGTAGTTTGTTTGTAACCTCTTATACTAACTTTAATGTTAAGGCTTTTAGGACCCTTTAACTTTTAAATGTTGTCACTTTCCCTATCTCTTTCTCTCTTTTGCTTTCCATTTCTACTTCCGTCCTTCCAATTCGTTACACGTTTTTGATATGCTGTTTCAATAAATCTTACTTTCATTTTTGAGCAGTAAATTACAATTATTACATAGGACGGAAGGTCATTAAAACGAATAGAATCGCTGTATGCGTGTGATAAGTGTATGGAATTGTTTATAAAGTGGTTTGCTCATGTTGACAGTAATTCTTTCTTGCTATTTGTTTTTCAGAGTCCAATAACTAAATTCCCTGTGTACCTTGTCGTACTTTGCTAGATCTGTGACAAACCGAAGCCTAAGGCATGCCATCAAGCCAGCGATCGTCGTGTCATGATTTGACCTTACTACCTCTTCTGCTCTGTCGACCAAGATAAGAACGCTTCGCAGTCAGTCTCACTCAATACGCTATATCTGTGGAGAGGTCTCTCAAACGTTCATATTATGATCTTCTACACAACGCACGCACGAACATCGAATCCAATCCGACATCCAGCTCAGCATCCTCAGCATCATCTTCTTCACTCTGCGCGTCATCATCATAATCATTCTTGATCTTGATTCTCAATTATTTACTACAAATACAAACTTTAAAAAATATACGACTTAATTCATGTTATTTATCAAAGTATGTAGATACTGATCAACTCAATTTCTGAATACCCAACCTTATCTTTAGTACTAGAGAGATGGACAACTTATACTTTTCTGCTCCCCCTCTGCATAGGCAATTCTTCTGATGAATGAGCAATCAAATGCGTTCTCCATTAATTAATACAGAGAAATATTATCAGTGTTACGTTCATCAATCATTATGAATTGAGATGAATTTCACTCACAGTTTTTTATCTCTTTCGCCACCACAATCCAAAAGCTCAACTACTGTTAAGTTTTAAAACGAACTAAAAAGGCCTCTGCACAATGAATGACATGACATACATAAAGAAGGGTTTGTAGGTTTACTACTTCTTTAGCTTTTAGGGACAGCAAATCAGCGCATAATAGATGCTAAGACTTTATACTTTTAAAAACTTTTTCACCTTCCTCAAAGTCCTTTAAGTTAGGTTGGTATTTTCCTGATAGAAATTTATTAAATGTAAATGAAACCGAATTTTGTGATTTTACTGACTCAAACTTTTTAAGGCGATGGGCAATATCTTAGGGATGATGGAAACTTTCTCTGTAAACGTGTAGCTAGACCCCGATTCTTTGACACTTTCTTCCAAAAATATCTTTATTGATGCTTTATAAATAAATGACTAGGAAGATTTGTTAAACCCATGGAGCAGTCTATGTGTGCTTCTTTATGATTTTTTGTGTAATCGCCAATTTTCTGGACCATATTATTTTGTGTTCCTGCTATCAGCCAGTAATGCCCAATTAATTAGCAATCTATCCAGTTTGAAGTCAGCAGTGTGTCTATCATCAGTTTTCGAACACTTTGAGAGTATCAAAATGTCTTGCCAGCTTTTTCAAAGTAATATCCTCTTATAATCATTATTCATCAAAATGCTTTCTCTTTTTGCTCTTATGTATATTTATGAATCTTTTTTGTCACTCGTCTCGTATTTTGTCTGACATTATTTTTTTCTTAAAAACTTCATTATTTAAGGACAAAATGTGCTAAGTAAGATCTCGATAAGGAAACCTAGTCCAAAGATCTCATTTATGTGTTTAGTTTTAGTTTATTAACTAACATTTCCCATCTATGTAAATCGCTTTCAGTCTCAGCAGCAGCGATCCGATCCAGGCGTTCCTACCATAATTACCGCAACGATTATTCCGCTGGAACCGAACCCCTGTTAATGTCTGACCTTTTGGACACTCGAACGGCAAACTGAGTTAACTGTGCAAAAAGAATTTATTATTCTGTGCTACAACAAAGGAGATAGATGCAAATACAAATCATCTATCTGTTTCTCTTTTTCTATCTGCATTTACTGTGGAGTTTTAGGGCATAGAATGGCGTATGGGAAACCTTATTTATGTATACTTATTATGGTAGTCCACTGACTGAAGCACATCAAGCCGGCTTTTGAATTTATTTCTCTGTGTAAGCAAATCTGTAGTAGTTATTGTATTTTAAAACTTTCAAACGAGCTCTTTCTATCTATCTATGACGCTATGTTGTAATTGTGAACTGCATCAAAACACAATCACTGAAGCCAACAATCTTCAGTGCGTAGTTTAAATGTCAACGTTGTATCAATCATTTGCATGCAAAATTCATCAATCATCTTCCATGACCTTATTAAATTTTGACCTATCCTTCCATTTCTACTACTAACACCTAATCATAGGAAGTAAACCTTTAGTAAACTACTTATGACCTTTACTCCCTTCGTTGGTGTCTCAACCGCAACAACTACCAGCTACAAATAGTTGTATCAATGTCCTATAGCAATATTACAAACACAAGTAAACCCATAGATTATTAAAATAATATATCAAACTCCGGATAATCTAACTAATATTGTAGATAATATTATTAAATGCCAATCAACCTAAGGAAAATCCTCCTTCCTACCCACAGATTTCCTACGAACAAACAATTGTCCACGTAAATGTCAACCGAATCCAACTAATTACTTCTACTACATTAGCTAAAAAGATCATTCTATATAATTTAGTATGAGTATCAGATCTACAATCACGAAATACTAACTAACCAATGCATCATACCGTTCCAATAGTTAGGAATAACAAAAGATACTAGTAATAATTAATACCTAATTTACTTCTACATTATCCAATTTCAATCAATAGGGTATGAAAAGTTTACGAATTTAAAAATAAGGATATACGATGATATAGTAAATGAAGCTAACACAAATAATTTACATTTACCTAATTTCATTGGCAACCTTTCTCCCACTATTATTATTAATTACATGGGAAGAAAGTTGATTCGAATTCTTATTGATAGCCAGAGAAAGTTTTTTAAACTGGTTAGAGGCATAATGCAAATGCAATCGGGATAATATCAAAAGAAACTCAATCATGGGTAGATAAACATTTCCCTGTTAGTGACAATAAAAATCATCAAGTATTATCATGCAGACCTTTTATTATTAGCTGGAGAAATTATATAAATAACTTCTACTAGCTTAAGTAAGCTATAGTGGTTAGTTTGAGTGAAAATGCAATTTCCAAACTTTCCAAAACCTTGTCATGCATTAAAATTATGCAATTAACCTTGAGCAAGACCTAGTTGTCCTCATTATATTTTTACCTAATAGAACCAACAGAAAATAACCACTTTACTTTCATTCGTGCAGTCTGCTTTAGAATTCGACGAAGTCACTTTTGACCATTAATAGAATATAACCAGGCAGAACCACTCCACCCAGTCAATAAAAAACTTTCTGAAGCCACACAATCAATAAAATTACTTACGTAGCAATATTTCCTACTTTAAAGAAAGCATACTTAACTTATGAAGTAACCAAACGCGCTAAGGTAATGTAATGTTAAATAGGTCATAACGAGCACACAAGTTAACACTACTTAAGTACATTCCATCAATTCCGTTTCCAGTCACAGCCTTTTTTACATCTTGTACTTCAAGTCCCCATATTTTATGCAAATGTTATAGATGTTAATGATATTTCAGTACAGCTATCATTTCATTTATAGAAACAATTTTTATGTGTAAATGTTTTTCTAATTTTTAACTTGAGCGTGATTAAACTTCCATCGTTGCTTCCTTGTAATACCGTAATTTATAAATTTTTTATCATTTAAGAAAATATGTCGATACCTATATTACTTTAATTAAAACATAAATCATGATTATGATTATTCACACAAAGCACAACCCTGTAGGACCTACCTACCTCGATTTACAATGGTCAGTCATTCCCTACAAATACGAACCTTTCTCAGCAGGAACAATTCATGGGCAAATGCACAAAAACACGTTATAAAAGTTCTAAAACCCTAACATATTTCAGACAAGTCTTTAACGTGTGCATATGATAGCAAATTCTATTAACGATTGTACATTGCACATACATTTAACTCAATTGGATCTATGAATGCATTAAACTCAAACAAAGGAGAATTTACTTAGTAGATTCACACTAAAAACTTCATGCATAGATGCCAATGCCACGCGATACCACTCAAATTCTTCCATTGGATTACTTCACAATTTTTATCGTTAGCATTCCTTACTTTTAATACACTTGTATCAGTATATTTTGGTAAATAATTAGTCAACGAATGATCATGCATTAATGATAAAAAGCATTTTCGATGGCAAATTAGCCCAAGACATTATTGATTCTTCCATTCTACTAACTAACTCCTACATAAATTCTTTACTACTCTATTATACACTACAATTAGAAAATTCTGTGAACTACATGGAACCAATTTACTCTCTACCTGTTAGATTTAACCAACCATTAGAGTATCCCACTTTTGATTACTATAAAATAAGGATAAGTAGGGCTAGGTTAATTCGCATATAATATAAATAAATATTGTAGCCTAATCTTTACAATCGTATTAAAAATAAAATGTAATACGTAAGGTTAAGTCAACAGCTAAGTGGACATTTATTGTACTAAAAACTTTCTATGAACTTTCTTCTCATACTTCTATCCTATTGCTAGTAAAAATAAATAGAACATCATCCATCTTATCTTGGGGATGAATGGTGTTCTAACGTTTTAAGGAATGATCTCTCGTAAATTCAATTGATACATCAAATGCATTACAAATTAAAATAAAAACGAAAAGAATGCAGAGAAGAGTGATGTAACGCACTTATCTCTTTTACTAATAAACGATCCTGATCCTACTAATTTTTAGTAAAAACCTATTCACCTACCTACACCTAAATAAATACACCTATAACTTGCAGTTTATGGAATGCAAAATGAGTAACTTTCCTAACAAACTAACCGGTTACAAAGAATATAAAAACTAACGAAGTACTTGATTTGCAATAATAATTAAAACGAAATCCCACCTTTGTAACTCCGTTTGTATGGTTAGTTATAACTACCGTCTGTACAATTTTTACTAACGCTACAAAAAAGTGTACATGTTTTTATTTAATTTATATCTCATATGAATTAAATGTTTATATAGTAAACCGAACTATGTACGTGTACTGTGACGGAACAATCTGTGTTTGTTCTACGTTATTACAACAGGTTGATTTTAACCCGTTCTTTCTCGAAATAAACAATGTTTTTAATACCTTGAATAGTTTTTTTCCCTTCGTATGATTTTGGAATGCTGAAACATTTTATAGGAGACCGTATGAAATCAGGGAACTTTATATTCGCGATATTTGCTGTCCGATTCGAATCCGAACTGTTTTATTCATGATACGCATGAAGAAAAACTTCCAATACTTATTATTTACTGCTAATCTAAAACGTACCAGGTTTTAAGGTAATGTTTATACAGATTTCATTTACAAGTTCCGACAGACATAATCATAATAATATCAAGAAGGTTAGGTGCTCTCGAGGATAGGTTAGCAGATAAGAAGACCATACACTACGGTATCGGGTACTAAAACTTAAAACTTAACACAAGTTTAAAAGACAAGTTGAGAAATTTAAAAGCATAAAGTTGAACTACTCAGTAACTTACAATAAAATGCATTCCTAATATTACTTAACTAATAACAAAGCGATTTTGCCACTAGAATCAATATTAAGCTACCATCATTTACACTTAGAAGCTTTGTATCACATAATAACCTAGTAGTTTCATGGCTAGATTAAGACTAATATCATACTTTTGGAAGTTTTGCATTCAGGTTACTAAGTCATATTTTATTTTGCAGCAAAATAGAATTCCTCTCACCTATTTTAAGGTATTTCAACATCACATCAGTTGAGGTAACTGGTTTCAATAAGGAATCCTTAATTTAAAAGCGTAGAGTCGTAGTATTTAGTTCAATAACCATTTATTAGTAAATGCCAGTAGTTCTCAATAAATTCGCATATCACATCAAAAGAGATCTTCACCAATCCATGCTATAACAAAATTAACATTGAAACAACACTAACAACACAACTAAACGCACTACACCTTGTAAACTACTACTATCTATTACAGGTTTTTTAATAACATTGAAGTTTAGTTTGTGACTCGGACCCGAAGATTTGAAAAATAATGCTTGGAATGGTTAAGCAGGCAAAACCGCTTGGAAGATTTGCTTAAAACAAACGCACAAGAAAATACTTACGAACTACTATGAATACTATTCCCTTTCTCAGCCAAACCCCATTTTATGCTGTGATGTGTCTCTTGTCAAATTTAATTCTTTTTTTAGCTGATCCACTCGACTCCTCATCCTTACTGTAACCTTCAATACTTTCAATATGATGGGACAACCTTTCTCTCTTCGGTCGCCCATTGGCACTGGCATTGGCCACCTCAACAGTCTTCCCAGCCAAGTGTCCAGCGGTCGCAGTTGCTGACTGGGCGGTTAACAGGAGGGTTATAGCTCCGGGGTTATATTTGTCTCTTTTGATAAGATCCTTCAGCTGTTGCATTTTTTCGCTGTATAGAGTAACTGCGGATGATGGTATCTCCTCTTCATCTATCCCAGAATCTAAAACACCAAACACACGGCCAAATATTAATTAGTTAAAATGATCTTTAGTTTAGACCAGTTCGTTTTAGAGTAAGCAATCGATTTAATTTACCAGAAGAACAAATAGAAATTCCAATAACGTTAGTGGCTGACGAAATATTAGCAGGAGCGATTGCAGAGGCCGTTGAACAAACAAGAAGAGAAGAATGAGTGTACGAGTTCATTGAAGGTGTCGTGATATCATTTGAAGCTGGAAGCTTGCAAGATTCTATATCCGGAGCGTCCGACTCAGAAATGCCATTAGAGTTGGATTCAGATTTGACAAGTATAAGCTGAGGAACATCACTTGACAGAGAAAGAGAAGCTGTAACAGCAAAGTTCAGAACCAAAAGGTAGCTTAACATTCAACTTTATGAATGTAATAATCATAGGATTAGGAATGCTAAAAAGAGATTGGTCAAGTACAGCGCAAGGAACTAAAGCACCAAAATTAATAAACAGTACAAATTAAACCCGCCTTACCCTTTTCATGGTCCTCATCTGCGCTGGTAGTTCGTGGCCTCAAATAAGTTTTTGAATTTTCTTTCTCTTCCCCATCAGCCAAAGTAACTTGAACCATTCTTCTGATAGTGTAATCAAATTTTCCGATTGCACTAACCCATGCTTTTGCCCACGTAATGTGGACGATTGGAGACTTCGAGTTTTCCTCCCACATGCAAACTCCATCAAAAAATCTCAAGAGTTGGGCAAAAGAGCACGGATCTCGCATGATAGAGTGGGCGCTGAATCCCGTGCTACTTTGCTTCATAACGTTCATCAAATAATCGGTACTGATTTCCAAAAACTCTCGATAGATCTCTTCATCATTCTTGGATCGACTGTACCTTTAAACAAAACGTATTATTCCTTGAAAATAAACAGATCGGGATGGCTTAAACTGGGCCTGGACTTTTAATCCTGAGTCAAAGTCAAACTTACTTTTGCACAACTCTAGCTGCGTGGGCCCAATACTTCAACGCAGATTTGTAATCATGTTGTCGATACAGATATCCCGCAAAATTAGAATAGGGGTAGATGTGCATATCACTATAGACGGTTCGGGCCGTTCTTATTGCGTGCTGGAACAACGAGACACAGGACTTCTTGCCAAAACTCGGTTGGATTTCTTCAAGTTCAGCCAAGCACACTGGAAGTTGTTTAAAAAAAATCTTTCAACTGTCTTTTAAATAATAGAAAGAGATAATGATCAACGGTGAGGTAATAAAGACTTTATACATACTTAAACCCATTGGGTATTTCTCAAGATGTCCTTCATCGTAAAGAGCCCACAGCAATTGCTGTTGAATTTTTACCACCTCCATCGAATTCATTGATGAATTTACATTGAAATTCATCGATGCAACGATAGCCGCTAATTCCATGAATCTTGTACAGCGAACCGCCTGTCCTCTCAAGTATATCCAAGAACTCTCATCCTCTCCAACTCCAGCAGGTTGCCCGCGCTTATCTTCGACCCCTTTGCCTAGATTTAGAAATGTTCTTACTCTGCTTTCAGCTATTAACAATACAATAATTTAAGACATAAAAAACTTCAAATTCATCTAACCATGCCAAGTCACTTCAGATGTAAACTCTCCCTGTGGACCAAATATCACCCAGGAATGATCTTCTGAAATGGCTAAATGGACATCATTCAATCCCAAAATTTGACAGCCAGCCACAACCCCCATTGCCACCCCAAAGCTGTCTAGTTTCTTGTCTAAAATAGGATAATATAATATTTCAAATAAACTAATTTCCACCCGCAAAGAAGACCCAGACAAATAAAAGACACTAAATTACCAAGTAGGTATGTGTACAAAGATTGAATATGAGGAGTATCAGCCTTGTAGCTCCTGGATAAATGGTACCAAACCACATCAGATACTCTCTTAACCAACTCTTTTGGGGTTCCTTTTGTCGACTCCGTAACTCCAAACTCCTCAATGTTGACTAATGATAATACTGCTTTGAATTTCAAATACATATCTTCCAAATACTCTAACGACAGAGGAGGAAAGTCGCTTTCATTTTCAGGACTCTTTTTATAACTTCCAGCAGCTTCTTTAGAAGATTCCACAACATTGTTATTGATGGACTGCAGCTCGACCTCAGGTTCTAGATGACTTTCCCCTGTCCGCTCTTCTTTCTCGCCGTTGGCTTCAACTCCATTCAACCCAGCTTCCCCCTTCAATGCGTTGTTTTTAGCGTTTTTGAAACCCACAGTGACTTTATTCCCACCAATTCGGCCACGACCCTTCCCACGTCGTTTGCATGAAAGGGCTACAACAGGTGCGGAAGGAATTAGAGGAGGATTTTCAAGTTTCAACTTTTCTTCAGCGATTTGGATAACCGTCTTCCGAACTGGTTTTTCAACAGCGTAGTCCAAGTGAACCAGATTGTGTTCAATTGCTCCCAAAATTATGGATAATAAAGCCAAATCCGGATTTGAATTATGAAGAAATTCAACTTTAAACAGCCTCTCAAGATCCGATATCCTTCGCAGTGGAAACAACTGCTGAGATTCCGCACTGAATATTGTTGCCATCTTGGACAAATTTTAATTCAACAGCAGCTCTTCTCGATCTCTTCCAGCTACAACAAAAAAAACAGTCAGATAAATATTTAACATCAACCAAAACATAAAACATTTCTTTCTGTCCATAGTCCATATCATAAAGGAATTAAAATAGTAAAATAAGCATTTTAACGACGAAAGTGAGGTAAAAACACAAAAATCAAGCAAAAAAACCCTAACAAAGAAAAAGAACCAAACAGTTTTTAACCTTTTTCTTTGTACTCATAAACGAATCAAAATGATATAATAAACGTTCTAAACTAAACCACAACCTATCAAAAATGAGGTACAAAAAAAACACAAAAATATGTGGAAAAAAACCCAAACAAAGAAGCAATTACCGTTTTTTTTTAAACCTTTTTTCTCAAACTCAAACTCGAACTCAGAATCCAGCTCTTCCTACCCAAATCTCAGGCTGCGCTTCCGTTACAACAAATTTCTCACTTCGAGATCACCAATTTCTTGAGATAATTTTCAATAAATTTCTTAATTTTTCTGAAATTTTCCAGCAGCCTTTATAATAATACCTTCCTTTTTTTTCTTTAGAGGGAATCGTTTTTCAATTGTGGTTTGGAAACCAAGCGGGAGGTTGTGGTATTGGCTGGAAACGGAGTATACTCTGCCAATTCTACTCGGGGCAACCTCAACTCAACACTCAAACACCCTAAATCATTCTAGATTCATGAACAAAGGATGTGTAAGTTGGTATATAAAAAATGGGTTTTTTTTGTATAAAATAAAGATGCAAATAATTAATTAAATTTGGTAATTAATCCAAAAGTATCGGAAATGAGGAGAAATGTGGTAGTTTTTGAAGTAAAAATTTTTATTTTTGATAAAATGATCGAGGATGTTCTCGCTAATTGTGGTTTTTATTCTTTACTGGATCATTCGTTTTCCTTTCTTACTTTCTGGACGGGGAACCCGGAGTTTGAGGCGGGAAAGTTGTATTTTAAGGTTTATTGATTTTGATTGTTGATAATTTTTAAGGAAAGCTTTTTTGAAGGTTTGTTTTTTAACTTTGACCTTTTAGAATTTGATGATTGGATGTATCCAGTTCCGAGGGTTGTGCGTGAATTTTGTTGCTCTTGGAAGTTACCTGTGGTAAGTGGAAACAACCATCTGTCTTTGTAAATGTGGTGTGGTTATCATATTTCTTGATAAGCTTAAAGCTCTTGAAGGGAATGTGACAATAACTGTCAAGAAGGGGCTTATCTGTGATTACAAGCGATGGGCATGATAATGATGACATTGACGAGGATAATGGTGCTGAGTGGCAATTAATTTTGAAAGAGATATATAAAATACATGTTGACGCAGAGAGGATGAGCTTTGTCACTGAAAATTGAAATAGTTCAGTATTTAAGTTCAGGCATTATTTATGCTGGTTGATAAATTAATCATAAACTTTAAACTAAACACTACTGCTAGCTAATAATAGAAACTCTAAAATTGTTTACAGATCCTCGGAGTAATACTAGCAGTGCGACTCCACTCAACGTCATCGGATAGTTCGTCTACTACTTCAAATAAAGTTATGGGATCGGAGCGTGTGCCCTCAGCCTTTATTCCTCATGGAGGAGGACCCTTGCCTTTACTTGGAGATGCAGCGCATCAAAGTATGGTCGTCTGGTTGAAGTCATTCGTCTCCAAATACTTGTCCAAGACCAAGCCGTCGTCATGTCTAGTTATATCTGCTCATTGGGAAGCTCCAGTGGCCACAATCCAGTCTGGGGACACGTCCACCCTGTACTATGACTATTATGGGTTTCCGAAAGAGGCTTATAATCTTTCCTACCCGGTTAAACCGGCTGTTGACCTGTCCAAGCGGGTCGTGGAACTACTGAAACAGGCAAAGATAGCTCATGCGGTGGATGAGAAACGGGGTTACGACCATGGAGTTTTCATACCCATGAAATTAATCTTTCCGGATGCAGATGTACCTACCGTACAGCTCTCGCTTGTTAAAGGACTTGATCCTGTAACGCATATCAAAATAGGAGAAGCGTTGGCTCCGCTGAGGGATGAAGGGGTTTTCATCCTTGGGTCAGGAATGTCTTATCATAATATGAGAGGTTTCCAGGACTCAAGGTCCAATCAGGATAGTGAACCATTCCACGCCTTTTTGAGAGAGGCTCTTGCAGACGATACGAAGACGTATGAGGATAAAGCTCAACAACTGAAGGATTGGACGAAAGCTCCTAAGGCGAGGGATAATCATCCTCGAGAAGAACATTTAATACCGTTAATGTGCATTTTTGGAAGTTCCAAAACCTCCGGGGGGAAAGCTAAAGAAGAATTTTTTGATAATGTTGCTGGTGTTAAAAGCGCTGGGTATATTTTCGAGTAATGTGTGGTTAAAATATTTAATTTACAAAAGAAACAAGCTTTTATAAGTATTTTCAACTCCTGTAACATTTTTTTGTTTAGTAAGCAGGCATAAGAAATTGTGTTAGGTATTTTATGGTGCTATGCTCATATGCTTTTATTCTTATAAGATGTGATAACAAATCGTAAGAAATTAATGTTGTTTAATGATATAATGCCTATGACTGTGAATGCATTTAATAAAATAGGTCTCATTGATTAGACCAAATGTAAACCCTATTTCCTCAGTTTTTGTTTGTTACGCTGTCGCTTATACACGTTCGAGAACAAGGAAACAGAATCAAGAAAGCAATGCAATGCGTAGACCTCTTGACTCTTCACCTTCATTCAACCTATTTTACTAAAACTAAATATAATCAGCCAAATCAACTTCTAACATAACGTCATCGATATCGATAACCGCTCCCAAGCCGAAGGAATATAAAATGAGTGGGATCCATCACCATTATTTTGGGCATACCACGATGGAGTACCAGGGACAGGGGGTACAAATAACATTGAAGAATAAGAAGGGGTGCGGCTGGGCGGAGCCCGCTTAACATGTAAAACCCTATAAAACCCTTGTACCCCCTTGGATGCACCTATGATTTTTGACCAGGATGGGGTGGGGAACCAGGGGGGTACAAATAACATTGAAGGATAGGAAGGGGAAGGGGTGTGGCTGGACGGAGCCTGCTGAACATGTAAAGGATAGGGGCTTTCGAGAATTCTAGGGGGTACACGTTAGTAAACCAGAGGGTACCCTGTACCCCCCTTGGTTGCACCTATGATTTTTGATGAAATTTGCATGCAATTGCAATTTGGAATTGAAATGATGAAGGCATCGTTCATACTTTTTCAGGGTATTGTTGGACAAAAAGTCTGAAATCTCGCGCTAGAGAAAGATAAAGAACGCTTCAACTCATTTGCATTTTCTTAATGTTTTCTTCAGTCTTCCTTCCTTCCTCCTCCTCTTCACATCCTTTCTCTAACTTCTCCAAGTATTTTTTAGGGTTCGTGCTTTAACTTGAGGGTGACCTTTGACCCGGTGACCTTTCTTGAGTGACCTTGAAGCGACGACGGACGAGACTGTCACCAAAACAACTGAAGAATTGGTTTTTCCAGAGCTCAAATGGTCTTTATCTCCTATATTATGAATATTTAGGATTTCCAATCAATTTCCATTAAAAAAGGTAAAAAAAATGAATTTGATGGTTGATTTTCGATAAGCAAGCATTGATTTTTGTTTCTATTGCTTTTTTTAAAGTTGAATTGAATGAAATCACTGAAGGATGAGGAGGGGATTATTTATTATTTATTATTTATTGCTTGCTTGGCCTTGTTCTGGTTACCATTTCAGCAGATTTGATTTCTCCATCGTTGAATTCGAATAGGGAGTAAAGTAAAGCTGTTATCCCCTCACCTTGGTCGTTCTACTTGGATCTGACGGCCTGCAGAGTTGGGTAATCATCAGATTACTGCTTTTAACTTGATGCTTAACTTCCTTAAATGGTAATTTGTTTTACAGCTTGTCTCAGGGCATCGCAGATGCAGATTGCAACGGGTAGTAGTCGAGTGGGACCATTATAACCAGAAGTCACGGCACGAGAAAAACAAGCGATACCGTACCCTCCTGTTTTAGTGCCAACCGTTTATAAAGCGTAGAATTGAAGTATTCAAAATGGCTGTGAGTATATTTCCAATCGAGTGAACCCTGAAACGCTTACTTGTTGTAGAAAAAACGATTTTTCTCTTAACTTTAATTTGCTTGGTTTCTAGCACCTTTCTGAAAGTTCTGTTCGGGCTCCTCTTCAAGTTCGAGAGTCAAATAAAATGCGCACAGTACCCAGTCAAGAAAGGCATTCCCCGAACATAGCATCCCTGAAGATGGACCATCTCCATATCTCAGAAAATGGTTTGGAAGATCAGGAACAAGTTAATGTCAACACACTGGAATGCCATTTCAAATGGATGACAGAACTTTACACGGTAGACGAAACTCGATTAAATGCTCTGAGAGATAAGATGACCGCTTGGATCGCGGAGTCCGAGGAGGTTCATCTCAGCTTCTGTGTCCTACTGTCGCAACGTTTTCTGATGAATTTGTACGAAACTCTGTTGGGAAACTTCTACTCGGCTTTTCAAAAATTAGAGTTAGTGACCGAGGAAATACTTAAAGAAGAGCAGACTGGAGATGAACCCGCAGAACATATTAGAGTCTATCGATACGTTCTGCTTGCTGACCGGATTAACGTTCTAATGGCCGCGATGAAAGCTCATCCAGAAGATAAACCGACTTATGAAGAGTTAATCAAGGAGTCCTTAATTAGTCTGAATGAACTGGATATAAAAGGTTCGAACTGTGAAGCTGCATTTTTGGCTTTAAAAGGGCATCTTGCAAATCAGTTGGGTGACACTGACATGCTTGTCAAAATATTTAACAAGGTAAATAAATGGTTCGGGCTCTGACTCTGAACTCCGTAAAATATTTGATAGAACCGTAATGATTTTGCCTGATTGTTAGCTTTCCTTCATCACAAACTCAAACGCTTTAATTTTAACTTCAACACAGGCTTCTTCCCTGAACCCAACGTGCTATGAATGGCAGCACCACGTCTATACATCACTTCGGAGGCAGCGTCGTGAAAAAAAAAGTTGGAGCGGTCCAACTGAAGAAGAAGAGTTGGCTTGCCAAAAAGCGTATGAACTAGAACCTAATCTTTGTTGGAGCCTTCTAAGTATGTCTCAGTTGGAGGAAGAAATATTAAAGTTCAACAGGAAAAAAATGAATGCAAAAGATATTCAGAAAAAATACAGCATGATAATTAATTTACTTCAGTAAGTGAGGTGGAATGACGTCATTTACAGCAACCAATAACCAACTAAGTTCGTTAATATTAATTTTTTTGTATTTATGATCTGGACTAAACTATTGTAGTGCTGCTAAAGATAGCAATCCGAAGTCAATCACTGCAAATCTTCGTTTAGCTGAGGTGTCCTCGTGGAATGTATTAGCGCAGGAAGATACCGACGACTTAAATACTCTAAGCCTGTTTCAAGAGTGTCTTAATAAGTGGCCTGGGAACTCAATGGTTTGGCACAAGACCGGAAAGTTTTACCTTATTCCTAGTACTGTAAGTCACGTCACAAGTGGTATCATCATACAAGTAGTAGTTTTTGTTACGGGCAAGGGGAAGGGACACGTGGCTTATTTGAGTGAAGCATTTTCTTTTTCTTGTAGGTAAAAGATAGTACCAAGGCTCAGGAATGTTTTGAAAACAGCCTTAACTTCGATTCTTCGAACTTCCCATGCTTCATGGATTATCTCCGCTTGAGGCAGGACTCTGCAACCGCTTCAGAAGTTCTGGAAATAGTGGAGAAGTTTGCACCCGGCTTTGTTCATAACAAAATCTATTATGGAAAGGTGCAAGTGATGAAAGGACTTCTTTTGTGGCAAATGGGAAGGAAAAGGGAAGCAATTTTCTGTTGGATGATTGATGGGACGAACACTGATGCGGAATCGGATTTAATGGCAAGTCATTTTTTTAGATTGTTCAATCAAGGGTCAACGCACACATCACCATCAAGATAGTAAATGGTTGGGTTAAAATTTGTCGTTGTGCGTAGGGAAATTTAAGAAATCGGAACAATAACTGCGTTCTTCGACGTGTAGTTAAGGATGTCAATTTGGATGAATTGAAATTGGAAGTCGACCAAAGTATAGCTGCACATGATGGTGACGAGACAGATATGTCAGAAGATGAACTGAACAAGCTTAAATGCCTGAAAAATTTGGAGCGTCTGATTCAACAGGTGCAAGTTGCTCGCCCTAGTTATAGTCGAACCCGATTCGATAGTCAGTCGTCGGGAAGCGGGGACGGACCTTCCAATAATGGAAACGGTTCCTCGTCCTCCTACAGAAACGCATCCTCTTCACAGGGTACTGGGCGCAATCGTTCGTCCAACTGGCGCGAACGAGGGGAGGGTAATACTTACAATGGAAACGGTAATAGTACTCAGGGAAACCATCAAAATTATGAAGGCGGAGGAGATGGGAGGACAGACACATATGGAATCAACGAACGGCCACCAAGAAACAATTACCAAAGGGAATATCGGTACTTGAAATACTCTTAACTCGTTTCCGTTAATAGCGCCAAATAGTTAGAGCTGGATAATTATATTTATAACTGAAAGTATCGTCATCGTGTTTGCCATATGTCATCTAAGCTTATGAATGAATGTCTGTTTTAGGCCGCGGCCAACACAATCCGACGCCGACAGGAATTGGCGGAACTGAATTAAACTGGCCGGTGAGCAAAATTATTTTGTGCGAATTGTGAAGCTAAACTTGTTTTTTTACTGCTTCCGGTGATATAGGATATGGAAAATCAATTGATTAGTAAGATACTTTGCTGTGCATTGTGATAGTGGAACTTCTTGTCTAATAATAAATGTTTCTTGTTATTTTTACCGCTGTTGTGTTGTATAGCTTTTTGATATTGTTACTTAGGTAAACACTGGACCAGTGTGCTGTAGTTTTAACTATGTTTTGAAAAAGTATTTTAGGCGTATTGGTATTTGCTTATCTGCCTAACTTAAAGCATTATTCAATTCATGTCAGGTCCCCTGAAGCGAAGCTCTATTTTGTCGTGCTTCACACCAGACGTGGTAGAATAATTGACTTTATATAAATCAATGTATCGTGAGTGACCATGAACTCTCAGATACTCCAAAAAATGTAATTCTTGATTCTTGACTAACTGACTGTAGGGTAGAATTTAGATCGTAGTGTAGTTCAAAGTATAGAACAAAGTGGGATACGTGTACGCTAATGTAATGCCATCACTTAAGATGATTTGTGTCAGAGCAAAGAGTTCTTGTAATAATAATTTGTAGTCAAATATTGAAATAGTCGAGCTTAATTAGGAATGAAATAAACTAACTATAAACTTTATTATGATGTTGCTTTTAGTTTCAGTTCAATTTATTTCAATTGATTTCCCTAGTTCTCTTGTAAAAATGCATTAGAAATACGTACTGTGAAATGTTCTTTGAGCGTAAAATTAACATATATTCGTCGTGCTTCACTGATTTAGTTTTTTATGCTACCCAAGTTGAGTTTTTACCTCGTAGACGTATTAAACTGTTCGAAAAAGTCTTGTGAGAATCCACCTTTGAACACGAGCCGGTTGAGATATTCTTGCCTCAATCGTTGTTCCCTCGCCAGCTCTAAGTTAGTGCTCCTCATCTCTAATGTTTTATCCCTGTAATTTTTCAAAACGCATGCATGGATTGCCATGTTACTGTTCTGCTCTTCATTCTGTATATTTTGAGTTAAATTAACTAAATGTTAAAGAGCAAACCTCTTTCTGTCGTTCGTTTCCTTGTCCAAAATGGTTGTAGCGATGGCATATCTTCGATTCATTTTTTCCCAAGCTACATCATACTGTTTTTCATGCTCCTGCCTACGTTTCTTGTCTTGAGCTTGTCGAAGCTGCTCTTCCCGTATAGTCTTGAGCATTTCCACCGTGTAGCCCTTAAATCGATCTCGACCAACTCGAAACGGTCCGTTGACAGAAGTTGCGTCAGTAACTTCTGTGAGGAGCTCACTATGAAACATATTCAATTGATGGGCAAGTGTAGCTTCCTCGTCAGCCAGTCGTTCCAAATTTCTTTGCTCTTGTTTTTCTTGAGCCTGATTCGAAGCGAAAGTTATTAATTGATTGGCATTAAATTTTTTTGGAAAGTCATAATCTTGTAACTTACCAGAGCCAAGTTGTACTGTTTGTGTGTAAGTTCTACAGCTTTTCTTGCTTCATGCTGGGCTCGATCTAGCTCATTTATCCTTAATCCCATTTCTCGTAGTCTTTGTTCGTAGATTTGATTCGCCTTTTGAACGTGTTTTACATATTAAGATTTTATAAATCCTTATTACTTTTTTTATTCTGTAAATCATAATTACTTCGTCATATTCAAGTTGATTTTGTTTTTTCTCAGCAACTTGAGCATCTAACCATGCCTTCTTTTGGAGTTCTTGGCTCACTAGACGCTGTCTGTAGCTTTTATCCTCTCCTTCGAATCTTTAAAGGTTTTATGGGCTAAAATGTGTAATCCACTCTAGGTTGGTATTAATTTTTTTTCACTTACTTCTGCATTGAAGCAGGTCCACAACGAGGGTCCTCGTCATGCAATCGAGCAGGATAACTAAGTCTTCTTGGATCGTTTAAATCAAACTCACGTCGATCCTCGAATCGCTGGCAAGTTGTGCGAAATTCTTGAACGTCATGATAAACCTTCTTCTTGTCCTGTTATTTCACGAAGGAAGTTTATTAGAACAATGATTTAACATTTTGCATATGCCAAGAAGACATCAACTTTTCAAACGCTTACTTCTTCAGCCCTCCGCTGTAACTCCTGAATTACTAATTGTTGACGATTAGCTTCGCGAAGCCATGCTTCATTAAGATCCTTCTCTTTCTGCTCCCTATCTCGCTTTTCTTGTATTTGTTCCTTCAGTGCAAATACATCTTTCTGTGTGACATGATAATTCGCAAAAACGTGTTAGTATAATGAAATATATGCAAGCAAGAGGTTTTAATTAATAGAAGAAAGGTTCAATCATATAATTAATTGATACCCCTGCGATTCGCTGTTGGGGATTAAAAATCCTTAGCTTCCGTTCCTCTTCAAGTCTTCGCCTTCGAGCAATGACTGCTGCCTCTTTGGCGTCAATTGGAAAGTCTACTTTGTACATTTCGAAGAGTTCTACGATTCAAAATTCGATTTTCAGAAGGATTGTCGATGTTATTTGCAAACAAGTTCTCATTAGGAAAGTATTGCATTCGCTGTATCAAGTTGAGCTACATTGCATTCTTATCTTGGATCGATCTAACAAGTAAAGTAACTATAGAGCTACACTTGACAAAATCGGGGGTTCTTTCTAATGATGCAGATTCAATGCAATATGCAACGCTTTCTTTCCAGTTTCCAAAAGTTTGATCGTTGCATGCAAGGAAAGTATGGATGTAAAGTGCGACAAGAAACATCGTCAACTCAAATGCGATACTTCACCAACTCCGACATGTAGCTTTTGAAAGAAGCCCTTAATGTATCTGTGCATAAGCCAAGCAATTTGTAATGTAATTCGATATGAAAAGAGCACTGTTGACTGTTAGCATGACTTGATAGTAACATTTAGAATAAAATTAGCATTATGGATCTATGCTTTGCAGTAACAAGCAATAAACAGCTCTTATACAAGCAAATGCATAACTTGGTGAACAAAAAAATACTGCTCTATATAACTTACCTTACCTTACCAATGCCCTGATCTAAAACAAACTTTGTAAAATGTACACTATATTTTTAGCGTGAGAGGTTATCATCATAAAAAACTGGAGAACCAGCCCATTATGATGGAAGAATGACAGAAGATTTGGTCCGTTGTGTTGATATGAATACGAGAAAGATCAATCAAACTTATCTGTTAAACTGAAATGTTTTTCATTTAATGGAACAATTATTATAGTAGGTTAGCAGCATTAATGTAGGTGAAAGCCGTCAGCAACATTTATAAATCATCAAGGGAGGCTGAGAGCAAAAATTGAGTTATCTAAGCCCCAAATCCGAGTTTGCATTTACGGTAATTTCGCCGCATATAAATACAAATTGCTCGACAGGTTGCATAACCATTAGTTAAAGACGAGGTTTTGCACAAAAACCTGTGATTGTGATTATTAGAATACTGCAGATTAAATATGAGGAACACGATTATTGTTAAGGGGTTGCTATTATTGGCAGTCTTGGGTACCCTTGTTTCAACCCAAGAAGATGACGAGTTTTTGTATGATACCTTTCCAGAAGGGTTTCACTGGGGTTTTGCAACAGCTTCTTACCAAATCGAAGGAGCTTATAACATAGATGGTAAGATTAAGATTAAGATATGTAATAATCTGTCAACTGTGAGTGAGACAAAGTGCTCCACTCTTTATGCTTTTTGCTTATGTTTAAAGAATTTAACGAACTTCGTCAATTGTGCACAGGCAAAGGTCCAAACATTTGGGATGTCTTTACCCACGAAGTTCCAAGCCCAATCGTGGATAATAGTACTGGAGATGTTGCATGCAACAGTTATCATATGTATCGTCAGGATGTGGATATTTTGAAGACGATGGGGGTAAGTTTTTAGGATTTTGGGGATTTTATTTGGATGCCGGACGGAAGTATACAATATGCAAATGTGTTTTTCATGTAGGTGGACTACTACCGGTTTAGCATATCTTGGTCTCGAATTCTACCTACTGGAAGGATTGATAACATCAATCAACTAGGAATAGACTATTATAATCGTCTCATTAATCTCTTAATTGAAAACAATATTGAACCGATGATTACTCTGTAAGTAGATGCCATAGCTAGGATTTTATTACGTACTTCCCTACACACACATTTTAAAAAAACGCTTTGCTGTATGCCAGATATCATTGGGACTTGCCTCAAGGAATGATGGAATTAGGGGGTTGGCCAAATGAAACTTTGGTCGAACATTTCACAGCATTTGCAGATTTGGCATACAAATCCTTTGGAGATAGGGTTAAGAAGTGGATCACATTCAATGAACCATGGGTCGTTTGCATTCAGGGATATAGTAGTGGGGTAACTTATCAACCAGCTTATAAGAAATGGACCGTCCTCTTCATAGGCATAAATAATGATATTAGTGCTAATCCGTATATTTTAATGACATCAGGATATGGCTCCTGGAATTAAAGACATCGTTAAACCTTATCAGTGTGCTCACACCATTCTTAAAGCCCATGCGAAAGCGTACAGATTGTATGAAAGTACCTACAAACCAGTACAACAAGGGCGTGTCGGAATAACTTTGGACTGCGGATGGTACGAGCCAGCCAACGCTAGTGACCCTACTCATGTAGCAGCTTCAGAGCGAGCTCTTCAATTCAAGGTACAGGAAATAAGTGTCCGTTAGTTAGGAATAATGAAGCATTATGCATACTTGACATTAGTTAATTTTTAAGACTATTCTTTTTTATTGGGCTTCTAGCAAGGGTGGTTTGGCAGCCCTGTTTTCTTCGGAAAGTATCCTGATGTTATGCGAGAGTTTGTAGATGCTGCTAGTGCTTCCGAAGCTGTCCCTTCGCGACTTCCTCAGTTCAGTGCAAGTGAATCTAATGAGCTGAGAGGTTAATTAATTAACTTTACTTGATATATTCCGAATCTAGTCTGGTCGTAGTTATATTAACCAAGCAACCATCAATTCCCACGAAATCTGAGCTTGCATGCAATTGCATACTTTTTCAGGATCATGGGACTTTTTGGGTTTGAATCATTACACAACAGTCTTGACAGAACCAATGGTAGATCCTGCCCCAGGGTGGCAAGGGGACCAAGATATTAAAACCTATGCGGATCCCTCATGGCCAACATCCTCTGCTACTTGGTTACAAACTGTACCTTGGGGAATGCGAAAGATATTGAACTGGCTTAAAAATACATATAATAACCCCGAGATCTATATTACTGAAAATGGGTACGCTGACTTTCCTGATACTGGACTCGTTGATGTTGACCGAATGTTTTATTACAACAACTATATCAATCAAATGCTAAAAGCAGTCAAGTTGGATGGAGTTAACTGTACGTCTTATACTGCGTGGAGTTTGATGGATAACTTTGAGTGGGCTAGAGGATACTCGTAAGTTTAAGTCAAAGCTCTAGCTATAACAATCTAAAAGTCATAATTGATAACGTCTAATTGTATTTAATTTTAGCGAGCGATTTGGAACACATTACGTAGATTTTTCGGATCCTGCCAGGCCACGATTCCCAAAGGCTTCTGCTGGTTTACTTAAACAAATATTTGCAGATAATGGATTCCCTAAGCCTTAAAAATTGTTTTGTGAATGACCATGTACAAGTTTATTATTATTATTATTATTATTGAGACTGGAAAACTTTCAAAGAAATAAAAGATAGGTCTAAAGAACTCTTGAATGCAGTTGAGGTTTTTAACGGACGCAGATGAGATATTTGTTTTACTCAGATTTTGATTTATTTGTCCAAACTATCTGCTGTTGGTAGTTATAATATCAAATAACTATTAATTCGATACAAGGTAGATAAGACCACTAAGTAATATTAGAATTGTTTCCAAGAAAAGGGAGTTAATTATTGATATGTGCTTTACGGTCAATAATATAGCTCATAAAGCTTGGGTTAGGGCTTATATAAATCAACTGGGTAGGTTTGCAAACAAAACTGCATCAATCCAGCCCTTAATTATACATGCTTTAATTTACTTTACCAATCTCATCTAAAACCAACTAAAACCCATTCATGCTATATCAGAAAAACTTGACATGCTATGGTGGAAATATGACAGGGAGATGGAACGACGGATTTGGTCGGTCAACGAATTATGAGAAAGATCAATCAAACTTATCTGTTAAAACTGAAATGTTTTTCACGTAGTAATTTGGAACATGATGAATTAATAAGTTTATTATAGAAGTAACCGTCAGTAAGACAGGTTATGCAACAAGTTCCAACCATCTGAAGTCCCATATCAGAGATTGTTGTTTAGTTTTTCTGAATTTTTTTTACTGCATTAAATTAGAATTGCTCGATAGGTTGCATAAAAAATGAAGGACACGATTATGGTTTCGGGGTTACTATTATTTGCCGTCTTGGGTACCCTTGTATCAACTCAAGAAGATGACGAGTTTCTGTATGATACTTTCCCAGAAGGGTTTAAGTGGGGGTTTGCCACAGCTTCTTACCAAATTGAAGGAGCCTATAATATAGACGGTAAGAGTTTGGCATACCGTTCTGAATCTCATAAGCAGCTTGTTTATTGCTTCAAAAGTTCAGAATCGGGTTACATTTCTCGAAATATCTGAATAACTTTGGTTATCTGTAGGTAAAGGTCCTAATATTTGGGATAACTACACCCATCAGACTCCTAGTCCAATTGATGACAACAGTACTGGAGACGTTGCATGCAACAGTTATTACATGTATCGTGAGGATGTTGAGCTCCTAAAAACGATGGGGGTAAGGCTTTGAGTAGTTGGACTGAGAATCCAACTGAGTTTTGTACTTCAGACAACTAAGCGTTGAGTATAGAATTCAAAGATGTCGAGAAATTTACAATTTTTCATGGTATAGTCCGACTACTACCGGTTTAGCTTATCTTGGTCCCGAATTCTACCTACTGGACGGATTGATAACATCAATCAACTAGGGATCGACTATTATAATCGTCTCATTAATCTCTTGATTGAAAATAATATCCAACCAATGATTACTCTGTAAGTAGAAGTCATTTGAAACTAAATATATAATCCGTCGAATTTGAATAGTTTACGTAGTACCGTAATATTTATCTTTAACCACTTTACAATTCCAGCTATCATTGGGACTTGCCTCAAGGATTGATGGAATTAGGTGGTTGGCCAAATGAAGCTTTGATTGAACATTTTACAGCATTCGCAGATTTAGCATATAAAACATTTGGAGACCGCGTTAAGCAGTGGATCACATTTAATGAACCTTGGGTCGTTTGTTTTCAGGGATATGGTAATGGGGTAAGTTATTGAGATCACTTAAAAAAACTCAGTAAGAGTCCTCGTTAGCAAGAAAGGTTTATCAGGGTATTAGTAGGTAAATCTATGTAATGAAATACTTGCAGGGTAAGGCTCCAGGGATCATGGATGTTAATCAACCTTATCAATGCACTCACACCATTCTTAAAGCCCATGCTAAAGCGTACAGATTGTATGAAAGTACCTACAAACCAGTACAACAAGGGCGTGTAGGAATAACTTTGGACTGCGGATGGTACGAGCCAGCCAACGCTAGTGACCCAACTCATGAAGCGGCTGCAGAGCGTGCTCTTCAATTCAAGGTACAGGGATACAACGGCATTATATTGGGATTTCAAAAATAACCCGTTGACCTTTTATTGCTTTTGAAATTTCAGCATGGCTGGTTTGGCAGTCCAATTTACTTTGGAAAGTATCCGGATGTTATGCGAGAGTTTGTAGATGCAGCTAGTGCTTCCGAAGGTGTCCCTTCGCGACTTCCTCAATTCAATGCAAATGAATCCAATGAACTGAGAGGTTAATATTTTCTAAAATAGCTAGCCTGTATTAAAGTTTTAGCAATATAATGTAATGCAATGCGATATATTTACAGGATCATGGGACTTTGTGGGTTTGAATCATTACACAACTGCCTTGACTGAACCAATGGTAGATCCAGCCCCAGGGTGGCTAGGGGACCAAGATATTAAAACCTATGCAGACCCTTCATGGCCAACATCCTCTGCTACTTGGTTACAAACTGTACCTTGGGGAATGCGAAAGATATTGAACTGGCTTAAAACAACATATAATAACCCCGAGATCTATATTACTGAAAATGGTTTCGCTGATTATCCGGATTCTGGAGTGGTTGATGTTGACCGAATGTTTTATTACAATAATTATATCAATCAAATGCTAAAAGCAGTCAAGTTGGACGGAGTAAACTGTACGGTGTATACAGCGTGGAGCCTTTTAGATAACTTTGAGTGGGCTAGAGGATACACGTAAGTTTTGTTTAACTCGTAGCTTGAAGTGAAGTTCTTATTATGAGTGTCACACATATGTAAACTTATAAGTACATTTCATTTCTAGCCAGCGATTTGGAACACATTACGTAGATTTCACGGACCCTGCAAGGCCCCGTTTCCCTAAAGCATCTGCTGGACTTCTTAAACAAATATTTGCAGATAATGGATTTCATAAGCCTTAAGAGATGTGGTTTTATGCATGTACAACTTTATGATATGATGTGACAATTTAACAATTAGTAAATGGATTGATGAGAGAAGAATATTAGCTAAACTGTTAGCTCTATATCTCCTTCTATCGTAATTGTATTGTATCCACAAACTGGAAAAAAAACCTGTCTGGGTCTTTTGCAGTCTGGTCTGGTGGTCACACCAACTAAAATGTAGTAATGCTACTATGCTACCCTTATTGCAAACTCCCACGAAAGATAGTTTTAGCTGCATGTTATATAGTTATTGCAAGTTGCAACTTTACAAATATCTAATTTCTTTACTATTATATTACGCAGAACACAGTAAAGCTAGCTAAATGAGGGCAACATGTAGAGAAAGCTCTAAATATTTAGTAATGCATTCGGTCCAAAAGTAACTCTACGTAGGTAATTAACTTAACTTGCTTTCTCTTCTTCTCTTAGAAGACACATTTCGCATAAGGAGCTTCTGAACATATTTACTGTTTGCCACAGGCAAACTATAGGCTGTAGAGCTGTCTGATGAAATCTTGTCGTTACTGGAATTTTGAATCCAAAAATTAATTTAACTATACAGTTGTTTCCTTCGTATATTTCCCTGAATATTCCCCGACTATTTCCAAAACCTTGTTTCAAAAAGGTCCAAAAAAATGAAATGCCAAGGGCACCCGGGATTCCCAAGCGGTCACCCATCCAAGTACTAACCGGGCCCGACGTTGCTTAACTTCAGTGATCGGACGAGAACTGGTGTGTTCAACGTGGAACTGGATTCAGGGAAATGTACGATGGAAACAACTGTAGTTAAATTAATTTTTGGATTCAAAATCCCATTAAAATGACAGATTTCATCAGTCAGCTCTTACATAGAGCTGCCGTAGAGAAGTTTGTAAACAGTACAGTAAATGTCTTGAAGTTCAACAGCTTGAAGCTTCTTATGCAACATGTATCTTTTGTATAAGAGAAGAGAGATAAATTACTTGACCAAATGCCTAAATGGAATACTTTAAGCTTTCTCTACAAGTCGGCTTCATTTAGCCCACCGGATATGGAAATCATTTTGGGTATATTTGGTTTTGGAATGCAAGCTAAATGAGAGATTTGTACGTTGTGCTTTGTGCTCAACGGTGTTTGGTAGGAGTAAGTCCATCCATTACGAAGAAATAGAGGTTTCTGTCCCGTTTTTAAGTAGATCGTAGCTGCTATAATCCCTAATCCCAACCCAACGCATTTAAAATATGCTTCAGCACGTCTCTTCAATTCATTTACACTTGAAATGGTTTTAAATGTTAGATTCACAGTTAGTAATGACAATGCTGCATTTGATAAAATAAATCGTACGATGAAATTGTCTTCCATGGTTTTGAAATATAGTAGATGAGCAACTCAAACTATATTCTTAAAATATTCATTTATATTCCTAAGAAAGTTGGATTTGAAATATTGCGATTGCTTTCCTTGTTATCTTCCAACAACCTAAACTGCATAGCATTATTCTCGTAAACCTGCAGTTTTATTAGAGAAATGCTAAAAATAATATCCCAATACTAAAAGTACAAAACTTGTCCAATATTACAAATGGTTTAACTGAAAATGAAAAGTGTTTCATTTATTAAATACGTCTTATAATATAAAACACATTCTTTAACAATTTCTTGTTTCCAGTTTGTATGCTTATTTGTTGTTTTGGCCGCTAGCTCACCTTGATACGTTCAATGACTGGCTTGAAATGCCTTAACTCCTGTAGACAGGTCAATGAATTGGTCTTGAACGTCTTCAAAATTGAATGATCTTACCAGTTATACATCTCTATGATTCACAGTTTTTAACCCTTAAATCCAGTCAGAGAATAGTTGTTTTTTAACTATACAAAGGTACACCTTTTCTTTCTTTCTTACAACAATAATCACTTTTAAGACCCGGCCCAGAGTTACGGGAAACCGGTTTTTACGCAAAATTACCCTGGCATAATGCAACTTTTTGCCTCATTCGTATGCAAGATTACTAGAGTTCATTCGATGAAATCGAAAGTTGAACATCCTTTGCCAACAGTTAGCTCCAGTATTTCTAAGACGAACGTTGATTCCTCATCAGCTCTTAGGAAGAGTGTATTCTCATAACTTATTGTTCAGCATCCCCCTAAATATGAAGGGACTCTTGGTAAGCTTTCCATATTGCATAAACCCTTCATGAAAACATGAAAAGTGTCAAAAAATCATGGTATCCGTCCATTTTTTCATTGCATATTTCATTATTTCCCTGTATAGGCGAGGTTAGTCCTCGTTTCAGCAGTCCTTGTGTCTGCAACGGCTGAATGGGATGGTAGTAGACTTTTCCGAAATTCTTGGATTACAGACGTCAGTGGAAGTTCGGAATCTGATGAAGTCTCCTCAGAAGAAAGGGGAAGGTCAACGGAATTCGTTGTAAAAGGGGATCTGGGAGAGCCTCAAAGTTTCGAAGCTGAGGACAAAGATTTCACTTACTATCCCGTAGCTGAAAAAGTTAATGATAATGGTGCAGTATTTTATGAAGTTCTTGATGAAGCTAGAACTGCAAGGGGTGGGGGAAAGGGAAAGAAGGGGAAGAAGGGATGTAAGAAAGGAAAGAAGGGGAAGGGGAAGAAGAAGGGGAAGGGGAAGGGAAAGAAGGGAAAGAAAGGCTGCGGAGATCATGGTAAATAAATATGCTCCTGTTTCTAGTAATATCCCTACTTTTTTTATGTATTTTTTTCTAACTTTGTTCGTATTTTGCTATGAATTGCAGGAGGATGGTGGTAAGTTATCTATGGAATCTGTTTGCACTTTAACTAAAGTTTCTTGAGGTAGCATTACAAGTAGTAATAATTTCTTTATTTTTCATTAGGTACGTTTACGACAAGAAACATGGTTATATCTCTGGTCGGTACGTTAATATTGTGTTATTTTAATGTAATTATTTCATTAAGTAATCCTGTTTCCTCAAAACTAATGTTTTATCATGGGGTATATAGATGGGGAGATCCACCTCCAAAGGGATTAGAAAAGGAGCACTATGATCATGGTTAGTTTATAAAACTCTGCACTTGTCTAATTCATTCAAGTATGACAGTTATTCTGAAACTAGCATTTCTGTAAAAGGTTTCGGTCACGGAGGTCACAAATTCGGTTCCGGATATGACGGTCATGGTAAGCAGGGTCATGGCAAGAAAGGTCATGGTGGTGGAGGGGGAGGAGGCGGTGGTGGCGGAGGTGGGGGTGGCGGATGGGGTTGGCAGCCAAAGAAAGAGGTTTACCACCACGGTTGGGCACATCAACCTAAAGGTCAGTTTTAGTTAAAACTAAAATGAACCCAAACTAACCAAATATTGTATGCTTTTATTGGCATTTTTGTTCGTAAGATAACGTTCAGATTGTCAATAATTCATCTTGAATAGTGGATATTTCTGAATTAACGACACATTTGTCATTATTGAGTATTTGACATCTTTTTTTATTTAAACCGCAGGTTGGGGATGGGGAGGGGGAGAAGGACAATAATCTTTGGGAATATAGAAGAACATAAAACGGAGAACTGAGGTGTACAATTCTGTTCAATAGAGACTTCACTACACTTAGCCAACGTAGCCTTAAAATGCAAACATGTTACTTTAATAGGTAATTTGTTACTTGGAAAAGAAAACGCTGTTATATTAGGAATGACAATAAGTTTTTATGAAATTCCACGTAGAATCTATTGACAGTTGACTTTATAGACTTTTGTATTAATTGTGATTTCAATATTTGATCTACCCATTAAAAGACACGTTAGAATTTGACTCTAATTCGCATGAAACTTGTACATAATGAAACGGACATGCATTGAATATAAATACGACTTTTTGAAAGCCATGTAATGAATGAAATTTGAAAAAAAATAAACTTCGCCAAACTGGCTTTTACAGAAAAGATTCAGAAACTTCTCTCTGGTATTTTCTTTTTTCATCTTGCAAAAGAAAGAACATTACATTTCAATATGTTAAAAAAAATCCACTCTGGTTTAATATTTAAAAAACTTATCATATTTTTATTCCAAAATAGAAGTGTCTGTTAAATTACTCTTAGCCAAGCCAGCAGAGCCCAAAACATTAAACCTTAGAATCAATGGCAATGGCCCTTTGAGAAACACGTCTTAAAACAGGTTTCTTTCAGCCAGAGTGTAAACGTCTTATGAATCTGTTGCTGCATCATTATAAGAATAAGATTACGGGGTATGGACCATGGAGGAATAGATTAGTTTGTGTAAGTACATCTTAGAATAATAACCTTTGAATTGAATACTGAATCGGAATTCTCAATAACTCAATGATTGCACATTGCACAAGGCGTAGCATGCAAATGCAAGTGATGCGATGTAATGAATGATGCAAAGCAATTAAAATTAATACCATAATTAGCTAATCAGCTTAAAATTTCATGAGGATGCATGCATTTCATAACTTTTAAAATTAGAACTAAAGGGAAGGATTACAGTACATTAAGGTAACGGCGACTTAATTGTTTTCCTCATTACAAAAGATTGATAAATATAATCTATCCTTTGTCTATATATGTTTCTTATAATTAAGGTAATGATGAGGACAAAATCAACGAAAATCCACGTCTAAACTAAACCATAAAGTACGCCTCAATGATCAGCATATCAATTATTAAGGGTAAAAAAGTATAATTTAATTAAATAAAAGTCATATTTCAATAGCAATTTCTCCATCAATCCGATTTCGGATCAGCATTCTTTTTAGTGTCTTCCGAGGAAGACTTTTTGGAATGTCGGCCCCGAGGATGTCTTGGCTCATATCGCTATCGCTTTCGCTTTCGTGCCAAGCCAAATTGTTGTTCTCTGCTTCATATTCCACTACTTTTTGAAGAAAGTCAGCATCTTGCATCCCAAGAGGCCATGTAGGTTCAAGACCCTATGACTATGACAACAAACGACTCTTCGTGGAAAAACGCTTCGCCAAAAAATGACAGCAAACCTCCCCATTCTGACAAAACTCGTACCCTTGACCAAGGAAAGGCAAAAAGTGAAACCTTTCTTCTTAGCCGAAATTTCAATATGAATTTGTCCCAATTAGCCACTTACAAAAGTCTCGAACTTGCTAGTTAAATGGAAAAAATTACTTATAATAATGTATGCTGCTGTGATTGTTCCCTAGAAGAAGCCGTAGGGTGGATTGCTGCAGTAGAGCTCGTGAGCGTACATCGATCATTATTAATACTATAGTTAGGGGATCTACGACTCATCAGTGGTTCTGGCTTTCATTATAATTTTTATTTTCATAGGGATGGGGAGCCATTAATGCAATTGTAGGTGCATCCCACTTATATAAGTCAGTCGCGCACGGAGATGACAAACGGTCCAATGAAGACTGGATACGCTACGGAGACTTGCATCGTATGTGTAATTAAATTTTAAATCAATGAATCTCCAGTTAAATTCAACAGTTTGGAGTTTCGATATGCATTTAAATTTTAAACTTTTCAGACAATGCTTTACTAGTCTATATAAGCTTACACGCTGCAGAGCTGATTTTTGCATTATTTCTTATGCTAGCGTCATTAAAGGTAGGTAGGTACTTAATAAGAGCTACCGATTAAGTAATGCAAAATGTCAAATTAATTCCCTTTACTTTCTTCCCTCAGCGAATACGGGGTCTGGGTTTTTTGTGGATCGGAGTCATAATTTTTATAAGCTTGCTAGAACTAGTAAGCACAATTGTAGACCACGACCACTTTACTCTCAATTACGTCCAACTTGCTATTCTTCCCATCCGGATCTACTTCATCTACATCGTCTGGAATTTATGCAACGAGATCAAGAAATATCCCCAGGGAGCACCTTATCGTAGGATCATTTATGAAACACAAGGGATGCAACAACCCGTATATTCTGCTTCCACAGTTATAGTCCCGAGCCCGACATATGCATATGGTAGCCCTTATGGCGGATACGGATATGGCGGAGATGCTGCACTTCTAGGCTTAAGTGCTGGTTTAATGATGGGTGGCGGAATGGGAATGGGATATGGCTACGGCGGAATGGGATATGGTGGTGGATTTTATGACGGTGGGGGCTTTTACGACGGAGGGGGCTATTATGACGGTGGATTTTTCTAAAATGTAAAACAGTCATTTATTTCGGCAGAAATAAGATCCTTTATCTTAAAGAGAAACTGACTGTCTGTATGAGAATGTGAGTGACATTATCTTATCGGATTTATAAGTTAAAATAGAATAAAAGAATGTATTGCATCAACTGTATTTAAGCCTTGACTGCTTAACTATAATGGATAAGACTTCATTAAAATACAATCCGCTTATTAAAATTGAGTTTAAAATGCTCACTTTTTGCTTCCATTGCATAGAGGCTGAAAATAGTAAGTACCTTGCATAGTTTTGAAACTCAAACTAGCCTGTTAATATCAGCATATCATCATTGTCCTATGACGTGGTTTGCTCATAAAATTTTGAGTGACCAAACAATCTAAATCTGTGGACCAAACCATAAAAAAGCATCCTCTCTTTATCAAGATAAGGAGGGGTGTGGCTTTTAGGCTATTTAGAAATTTTAAAGTAGCGAAAGGGGTGTGGCTGCCCTGCTTAGTGCTTAACATGTAAAACATACAATTTTAATTCCCTGAGGGCTTTTATTACTTCATAGTAAAAATGATAAATTCTATCAACATGAACAAGAAAGGACAAATTTAACCTTTCACCATGGAAGGAGGGAATTAAACCGGAGGGGTCATAGGCGCAGGGTACATTGTACGAATTGTACCCCCTAGTTTTTAACTGTAACGTACCCTTGGAATTCCTGGCAGACACTATCCTTAACATGTTAAGCAGGCCCCGTCTAGCCCCCCAAGCCACACCCCTTCCCATCCTTTAATGATATTGCACCCCCTGATACCCCCTCATAGTGCGCCTATGGGAGGGGTAATTATTCTGACTTAGGCGCAACCACGAGTGGGTACCAGTGGGTGCAAAAACATTAAAGGATAGGAAGTAGTTTGGGTGGGCGGAGCCTGTTTAACATGTAAAGGATAGGGAATTTCTAAAATTCTAGTGGGCTAATTAAGAAACCAGGGGGTACAATGTACCCTTGTACCCACACTGGTTGCGCCTATGTATTCTGGGGGAAGAATAAAAACGGTCAGTATGGAATTTCCCTCTGGGGTACACTGAATAGGACAAGGGGCATTATGATATTTGGCGGGGTTAGATTCAATAATGTGTAAAAAGCCGGCCCCTCGTCCTTGTCTTCCTCCAGGCAATAAATTCTCAATTGCGTAGTTCCTCCTCATGCTCTCTCCATCTGCTGCAGCTCATGGAGGTGGCTCCCTTCCCTTGTGTCCTCTCAACAAAACCAGCAAAACCTATCCATTTATTACAGAAATTATATAAAAAAACAAGTCAAAAACTCAAAATTCTGCGTCATAATTTCCGAAAAACGTGGAGGAAAACCCCATCGGAAGGGGGACAGTGTTTTTGAGTGGAAATGGAGATTCATGGTGGTCAACTTCGAAGACGAAGGTAAACAGTTTTTCCAACTTTTATTCTTCCCTTCATTTCCTCTTAAAAAACTCAAGAAAAGCCATCAATTAGGGCGATTTAGACCCTGTCCTCCCCTTTATTACGAGGATTTTGTAAAAATATTCGGGTTTTTGGGACATTTTTAGAGGATAAATGTTTGCGAGTTAGTAATTTTTAAGCTGTTGGAGAGAGAGATATTTCGAATTCGAGTAGTTCTTTGCTACAGTTATAAAAATGATGAGCATGTGGTAGGTTTCCTCGTGAGATTTTATAGAATGGCATCGAAGAATTACCTTAAAAAACGTGGGTTTTTGTGGTATAAAAGGTAGTTTTCTATTGAAGATGAAACGGTGAAATTGAAATGATTTATTATTATTGCTTGAAGGTCGGAGTGCATCGGTTCGTATAAAGTAAAAGAAATAGCGGTGAAGAAATGGGATTTATTTCTTAATATTTTTATTGGGGAACGGGAACGGAAATTGGGTTAATTATGCTTGTTTTGTTTGTTCGTGTGGTCATTTCATTTCTTTCAGGATACGATATGAATAATTGAAAAAAAAAGATAAATTGTATTAGTTTTGTGGCCAGTTTCTGGTTCTTGATTCCAGTGTTGGTCTGTGGGTAAATTATGCATTGCTGATTAATTTAATTACTACTTTAATTACTCTTCCTGTATCTTTGTACCCAGCATATGTATAAACAACCCTGGCTAATTGAGGTATGTGTGTCACTAGGACTAGGACTAATGCAGGGTAATGGGTGTCATTAAATCAGTTTTAATTCCAAATAATTCATTCATCAAGCTTTCCAATAATTCCAAGTTTCCGTTATGATTTGCGATATCTTGTATTTCTTTTTTGTAATGCTGTAAAATGCATTAGAGTCGGGATGAAATAAGAAGAATTTGTATTTTTTCGGTAGGTAAGTCTACCAAGGTCATATTGTCACATCTACAACAAAAAGATCGTGCAGCATTACAAGTGAGAAGAATGATAATGGTTCATGTTCATCCTCCACTATTTAATTTAATTTATTGTTATTGTTGATATATCTTTCTCTCCAGGTAGGAAAAATGGTTATCTGTGTTGGGTTTAATATGTCAGTCTAGTCATGTTTATCCAGTCTGATTCCTGTGTAAGTCAGTAGGTAAAAGGAGAAGGTTAGGTGGTTCAATTTGTTGAATTTTTAATACATCAAATCAAAGCATATTTGCAATTGTCAGCTCAAGTGGTTTGTACAAATAAAATGAAATTCCACTTGAAATAAAAAATAAAATTCCACTTGAAAGAAACAGGGTACAAGGCAGGCATACCTTGCTGATAAATGCTTTTTTGTTGTTGTATTGCTTCATTCAATTTTATGACAATGATGCTGCATTTGTAGCTGTTGTATTTTTTTATATCAGCATATTTTTAAACGGTAAGAGATCTATCCCGTTGCACAGGCAAGCCTAAACATCTCGGTAGAATATAGATAGAATTAAATTATTATTACGGGCAAGCTACATAAAATACTGATGTGTAACCACATCGCATGAAATCAGGTTGTTTTTTTTATTATTTAAAAGTCCTAAATTGTAGTCATTAATTAGGGAATTAATAGGATAAATGACAAGATTAGCACAAAACGAACTGGTAACAGTCGAAGCAGTAGTAGTAGCATTTCTCATGCATCGTAATAGTATAAGCAGTGTCTACTTACTAATGCGCTCTAAACTAAAGGAAAAAATTGCCAGTTTTTTTTCTTCCTTTGTCTAAGTGCTAGTTTATGTTAGCTGTGTTCACAAGGTGTGTCAGTTTTTCTGAAGTGGCTAGTAATTCAGTTTCCTCCCATGAGCAGTAGTAATTGGCAGTGAATTCACTTTAACTTCACTATCGTTTACCTAACCAAAGATATCCTAATTAGCGATTACATACAGCTTTGCAGTTGTCATTCATTCTCATTGCATTAAATCCTTTGTGGAAGATACATATTTATTAAGGTAGCGTGTAGGAGAAGTTCTAGAGTAGTTGTAGTTTGGGATTTGGGACGGCATTATGGGATGGATGGATGGTATTGTAGGTGTAGTTTTTATGAGATCTTGCGTGCATATTATTAGCAAGCTGTCTTTGAGTCTTTGTCAGTTGGGGTCTGGCTGGATGGTTTAGTACTTGCTATGGTTGTGGTTGCTCGATAGATATAATAATGTTAATGTTAGGAAGATACGAAGATAGATAAGGCAAAAGGCAGTATCATCTGCAAACTGCGACATGGTATGATATGATGACTTGGGTTTGGCTGGATATGATTCATATTTGCTAGCTATTCGTCGTTCATATTCAGTAAATAAACTTACAAAGTATTTAAACTAAATATGCATCATTTATTTCATATATTGGTCGAATTGAATTAATATGAATGTGGAATGGAGTAAGAGGTGTAGCTTGTAGGTGAAGGTCACTGAGGTTATCTCTGGATGATCTTAATCTTATAAACTGTAGGCCTGTAGGTTGGAGTTGGATACCAAAACAATTATTTGACACTGGCTTCAATCCACATTAATAACTTAAATAGCAATATTTTACTTTCATACACACAGAGGTCGATTATCGGCGGATGAATGACGTACGTCTGTCTAGTCTGGTAGTTGCTTGCTGGCAAACTACCAGTTTTGAATAATGTTTCATTGACATAGAATATACTGTATTGATCAACTGATGTATCCGTTATCCTTTACCAAAACAATCAAAATTCATGGCCTTGTAAAAGTTGAATTGACAGTGAGTGAGTGGATGGTATGGACGCATTACACGCGAAAAGGAAAAGTTTATTAAATGAATATTGAAAATTTGTTTAATTTACTTCCATAGATAAGCGACGTGGAGAATAATTTTGATGGCGAGAAGAATGAAGAGATAACTGAGTCGTATTGGCTCTTTCATGGGCTAACTCAATTTTTAAAAACAGTTTTGCTAAACAACACTATCATAACCACCGTTTGTACTCTGGAACTGCGTGCGTCTATGCTGTAATGCATATGGCATGGCAAGAGTAATATATTAAGTTGTATTCTTCATATTTTTGGTAAGTTTGGCCGGCTTGGCAAGTATTTTAAATGTATAAGGTAATGGAGTGCATTTGATTACGTTTTAAATGCGTCGCAATTAATTGCGATTTCTACTATTCTAGGAATTCCAAACCTGTTCATACAGAGTTTCTGGAACATATCTACTAGACATGGCATCCCTAGCAGCGGCTACTGCCGGGCCTTCATCTTCTTCCAAGAACAGCGAACAGTCTATGGACTCACCGAATGAAAACAGTTCTGCTGCCAGCAATTTTAAAAATGGCACATCTTATGCAAAAATTGTTCTTCGTTTGAAAGACGATAGTGAAAATTTACCTGCAGAACCTCCGGCCAAAGCCAAGGCTAGCGTGGACCACTTGAGTCAGAAAAAGAGTGTAGAATCTGAAAAAAGCTTTAAGCCAAGAAACGCCGATGGAAACGGCAAGCATCGACCTCGCTATGGTCATGGGTATTATACCGAAAGAAAATTTCCCCTTGGGGATGCCAATAGCAAGAGCAGAGAGCCTCAGCATTCTCAGAATGTGAAAAATGGAAATGAGGCGGAAACTAATGGAAATGGAGATGATTTTGAAATGGTTGTGCGAAAAACTCGCACTTCCAACAATAGCGGACCTAAGTTTTGGAAGGGAAAGTCTGATACCGATAGCCAAGGAAGGTCTAGAGAGTTTGACTCCCGTAGGTATCCCAGACGTCGGCCACCCATAGACCATAAACAAAAAATGCAAGACAATGAGAATTCAAGAGATAAGCCTGAAACATCAACTCTGAATCGTACAGAAAGTCAACCTGTTGAAATGGATGACAAATCAGGTAGTGATGAAACTATTAAGGAAAATAGAAAAACACCTTTGGTGCAAGTCCTTTCGCAAAGTACTGACAGTTCAAGTGCCACTGAAAATCATGTTGAAAAAGAATTAGAAGACTCTGGGGACAATTCATACATTCCCGAGTTGAAGAAACCTCAGTTCGTTACTGCTCCACCACCAGCAGTCAATCCTTGGCTCGTCAAGTCAAAAATATCAAAGAATAACAACCCCCAAGAAATCGTAAACAGTAGTCGGTTGACATCGCAGGGTGGGGAGCCTGTACCAGTACAGAATGGTATTCAAGGAAATGTTGCTCGAAACAATAGCAAAAGTCTTCCGAATGGCAGTATCGCAGTCTCTGCTAATGAAAGCTATGCAAAACAAGCTCGGCCGCCTGGCAAAGTGCCATCTTTAAGTATTGGAAATCAAGCTTCACCACAGTCATCTTTAGCTACTCATTCTCCGTGTCAGAAAGAAGGTATATCCTCGTTTTGGCTATTTTTAAAGCTAACCCTTTTATAATAATTTTGTAATGTACACAAACGGTACTCCTGCTCTGCATCCTACTACGTATTTAAAACATAAATTAGATGTCTACTGTTGGCCTTCTTTCTATGCATTATGCATTAGCCTCCTTGAATTGATTTTGATTTTTTTTCCACAGTCTTGACTACGATTTTACAAACTAGAAATTTTTGTATTCATTGATATTATTCAACAAGTGCATTTCTTTCTATTCCACGAGTTTTCTTCCTATTGCCCTTCTTACTTTCTAGCGAAAGGAAATCTTACACAGTAGTTGGAGTGAGCGCAGCCCAATTTAGTGGAACACTTTTTTGTCTCATTTACTCTGTAATCATACACTCATCTAGACTTATCAAATACTGGCTTGCTAACACTACCGACTATACTACTTGTGTTACGCGTAATTTATTTTTGTCTCTTTAATTCCAAAAGGATTTGGTGAGCCAGCAAAACCAGGTCGTGTCTCAGTCTCTTCTTCCAATACAACTAGTTCAAAAGCTGGTGGTGTATCTGAAGATTGGCCCACACTTGAGCAAGCAGCCACCGTCCCTGTACTAGGATTGAAGAAAGCAGATATTGGAAAGATAGTTAGATTTCGATCCAGCACTACTGAATCAACCGATTCAGGAAGTGAAGATTTGTTTCGAGCTCGTGCTACAATCAAACGTGTATCTACATCAGAATCAAATGATGATATTAAGCAATGTCAAGAGCAGTATAGTACTTCAGATGCGATAAGTGACGACGGCCCTTCAGGAGCGTCTAGTTCCTGTGATGTTGAGGTGATAAATTCTCTAGATACAATACCAAAGCTTACACATCACGGAAGTTTGTCTAGTGACGAGAACGAACCAGACGGAGAGGGATCAAATTCTCAAAGCCCAAGGGGAAAAAAGAATTTTAGGCAGAAGTGGTTGCCCTTGAGCATCCCTGAAAATTCTCAGAGTAGACCTCGGAGAAAGCCTCACTCGGATCGAAGCAGTGGAATTGAGTCGGAACCCAGCAAGATGAAGGATAAAGAAAATAGTACTCCTCCCGTAAAAGATGGTAAGGAGAAGGACACATTGTAAGGCGAAATATTTATTCTGAAATATTGTACTGGAAGGTAAAAATTAACTACTAAATTATAGATGGAGCAGATGCTAGGGCAGGTAACTATGCTGGTGCTCGTCGGCGAGGAGGCACAGTTAGAGGCCGCGGACCTATAAGAGGGGGGCGTGGTGGAAGTTATTTCCGTCGTAATTACAGTAGAGAAGATGGAGATCCGGCATTGCCAGGGATGTCGGGAGACTATACCGATTACCCATCAGATTTTACAACGCTCGCACCAATTTATCCTGTGGTTCCTGAATTTATTATGCCCTACGTTACCGCTGGATTTTACCAACCTACGTTCTCTCCTCCAGCTTGTGCTGTGGTTGAAGACACTCAAATAGCTTCCGCATTTCTTCCTGTCGACAAGACCGTTGTGATTGAACTAGTGAAGAAACAAATGTAAGTTAATGACAAGTTTCAGTACTGGTTCGTTAATCATTTCACTGTGCCTTATTTATGTTCGTGGTTTGTTTATTATCAGAGAATATTACTTCAGTGAAGAGAATTTGGAAAAAGACTTCTATCTTCGAAGGAAGATGAAAGAAGGTGGATTCCTTCCTATATCTGTTATCGCAAACTTTCCCCGGATCAAGAATATGACTCAAGACCTCAGTGTTGTTTTAAAAGGAATTCAACAATCAAACGAGCTGGAATTGAATCAGGATTCTACGTGTGTCAGAACCAAGACTAATCCTGAGAAATGGCCGATTGAGGATGAAAATCCAAAAGAGTTACCTCCTCCAAAGTTCATTCCTTCGCAGCCTATGTCGACCCCTATCGTTATCGCTTATCCTTCACCATTACTTCCACTGCCTTCTGGAACGGTTCTTACTCCTTTACCTGCAGCATTTAGTCCGCCTCTGATACCGCTCTCTGGTTCTGCTGTACTGCCTCCTACTTTTGCAAATGGGGAAATGCTCAATCCGAATGTGCCAGAATTCGTACCTAAGTCTAAAATGGTTGACAGCGCTGATTCGAATGCAAAGCAAACTGATAAAGCCCTTGCCGAGGAAGCTGAAAAGGTGATCACATCTTTAACTTCGGGCATACAGGAAGCTCAAATCTCTGCGAAGAAGGACAGTGTTGATATAAGCATACAAGAGACCACTGGAACCACTGCTGAGATGCAACAAACATCGACAGAGAAACTAAACGAATCTTTAGTGGATGAATTATGGCAGGAAGTAAAAAAGAAGCCTAAGCCTATTCCAAAAGTCAAACGTAGGTTGCCGTCTGTAGATGCGGATTCCGAAGTACAGCCACAATTTGCCTTTGAGGAGGACTTTGAGCCACCGTCCAGAACAAGAACTTATTCCTCTAGCCGATACAGCGTGTAAGTATTATTAAGTTAAAAGGCAAATCACATTTTTTGAATTTTCAAATGTTCGTTTACTCCCTTCAACTCAACCATGCCTATAGTGTGCATTTTGGAATTATAATGATATGATGATTTCGAACTTCTTTCCCCGACAGACGATTGGTTTCGTTTAAAAACTGGTGATAAAATGTTGTTCACTGATAAAGAAATTCTCAAATTTTATGTAGTTAAAAAAAGGAGATAAGTTTAGACGAAAAATCCATGACTGACATGATCTTTGTTGGTTGGTTTCAGTTCGGAAGATTCGGAAGATGAGATGAGCGACTCTGAAATCGACAGAATTGTGATAGTAACTCAGCGTAACAGATCCGACAGTGTAAGCACGTCTATAAGTAGTCAGTCACCGCCTAGTAGACCAGCAAAGCATGAAGGGTACGACAGAACAGGAAGCTGGACGACTCGAACGAAAATAACTCAGGAATTTGCTCAGGTAATCAATGATGGGTTAAGGTATTACGAAGAGGATAATTTGACTGAAGCAGACAGCCATGGAACGAATAGAGGCAGTTTTGCAACCGTAAATGTTATTTCGAAAGAACACTTCGAAAAACTTGCCCCTCCGATGGCACGGGCAATTAATCCAGAGTTTCCACCACCTCCACCTGTACCTTGCAACACGCCGCTCAACCCTTCAGTACTCCAAGATCAGGTTTGCCAAAAATAAAACTCACCCTAGTCTTCCGTACAACGATTTCATAGCACAGACTGCTATGATTCTTTGTAAGACCTAGTCCAATTAAATATGATGATTTAGAACTTCTTTCCCCGACAGACGATTGGTTTCGTTTAAAAACTGGTGATAAAATGTTGTTCGCTGAAGCAAAAATTACATTCATAAACGAAGGAATGTCGTCAAAATATTAAAACAGATAATTTTACTACTTGTATTGCTTCATTTTATAGGTCCAACTTGACGGTGGTTCAGGAAGAAAACTTCGCAGCAAACCTCTAAATCGCCGTCGTTCTGCAAGATTTTATCCCATTGAAGAGTCCTCAGGAAGTAAAGAGCATAATGTTGGCTGGATTAGAGACAGCAAAAGAAGGCGCACAAGAACGATCAGCATGAAGTAAGAGCTTATCATTGAAATTTTATAGTTAGTAGAGGAACCTTAGTAGAATTAGACAATTGATATGATAAGCATTTCCTAGAGCCTCGTTCAAGTTTCCCGTGTGAACTAGGTGTAGAAGAAATTGCTATATTAATTATTTGACAAACATACGGGGTGGTTTATAGTTGAGTTTCACCTTTAATCCTTTGGAGCTTGTCAAACAAACTAATGTATGATCGGAAAAATTATTTAAGCAGCCATCCGTAACAAGAGTCTTAACTAAAGATTATTTTGCTCGAGCAGTAGTACAGGAACCGAAGGTGATGGTGGGAGCTTGTCATCCAGTCTTCCTCAATCGTTACCAGCATTTCAACATCCATCACACGCACTTCTTCAGGAAAATAACTTTGTTCAACAGGTTTATAAAACCTATCATGCTAGATGTTTGAAAGGTGAGGAAAAAAACAATGTAGATTATTAGTTCGACATTACTGTGACTAATGGGTCTTCATTTTTACGTAAACGGAATTTTCTTGCATTATTTTTGTCAGAGAGAAGTAAAAAAGGACATGGAACATCACAAGAGATGAATACGCTTTTCAGATTCTGGTCATTTTTCCTGAGAGAGAATTTTAACCGCAAAATGTACGAAGAATTCAAAAGTCTGGCATGGGAAGACGCTGTTCTGGGCTATCGGTAAGTGTAACAAAATTTAATTTAATGAACTATGACTCGACTCGTGCATACAGCTAATTTTCGTTTCAATACTTCGACGTAGATACGGCCTAGAGTGTCTCTTCAGATTCTACAGTTACGGATTAGAAGTCCGATTTCGCAAAGAGCTGTTCAAAGATTTTCAAACTGAAACCTTGAAGGATTTCAACGATGGAGGAGAGCTGTATGGTCTTGAAAAGTTTTGGGCGTTTTTGAAGTACTACAAAAAGGGCAAAGGCTTAGAAGTTGAACCCGAGCTGAAAAAAGTGTTAGAAAACTTCAAGACGATCAATGATTTTAAACGAGCTGTAAATATAAACAAAATATTGTCAAAATGGTTACAACAGCATTTATGTGTCTTTATGTTAATCTCTCTTGTGATTTTTCAAGAACGCTGCAAGAGGGACAACTCCCGGTAATCGACAACGGCGGATGTCAGAATCTGACAAGGTTGCTCCGTTGCAGTCGAAACCGAACGTAAGCAGTGCTTCCGGATCAGGTGTGTCTAGACGTCGACGAGCGGTATCAGAATGTATATCAGTTCCACAGCCTAGTACATCTGCTGCAGCCAGAGGATCACGAACTAATCAGCTTTAGTGGTATTTCCGTGCTGCAGATAGAATGAATATTTGGTGCACAACGGGAAATGCTTGTAACTTGCTTTACAAATAAGTATCATCACAGCATAAATTAATTGCTAAACTCTGTGAAGGTATGCTCAGAGTTAACTTCGTTCAAAACATCTCAGTAATATTTTAACCTATTTGATTTGTAGACTTAAATTAGTAGACTGACTTTAGTTGATTTGGATTATTGTCAAGTATATGGACTATAACTTACGCAGTGTAAATGATGCTAGCATTTACGTAACGTTAGCGTCATTTTTATCAGAGGTTGAAAGTGGAAAATTTTGGGATTCATTTTTTGATGATTAATGACTGAGATTGTATGTTGGTTGACAATTTTGTTTCTGTACTTTAATAATGACTTGAGATTCACTTTCTGATGTCAAATCTGAATTTAAATAATGGCAGTTTTAACTACTACTGAGAATATGCTTTATTTATGCTATGCTAATAATGTAGAAAAATGATATCCAATTTTTTAAATGAAGTTTTACAGAAGTAGAATGAAATGCCTTATTGGTTTTTGTTTCAATTAGTAAGAACAGAAGAATGGATGCATCAAAGGGTTCTTGGTGGAAGCTTAATCTAAACTTTGTATGTTGATATTCATCTTAACGATGTATAGAATAAGATAATCTAATTCTTGTTTTAATTGCCTATTTCTTGATACGCGAATAATTGCTAAGATAATGTAATTCGTAAGAGATCTACGCACAAAAAATTATAAAAAAACTGAAAAATAATACAGAATTACAACTATTTAATGTTCCGAGATACTTATACTAAACTGAGATAGTAATATATATTATCGTTCAAAGAAAAAAATACAAAACATGTAAACCGATCTATATTCAGTAATGAGTAAAAAATTTGAAAATGTCAATCCAAGTGTTTCCTAATTGTATTTATTGATATGTAAAAACAACATGCTTTCAAATTCTTATATTAGAGGTTCTGCAAACCAAAAATTCAGATTAATCTTTAACCATATCTTTTTAATCATATGATTATTTCCTCGCGTTTTGAATTATAATTCGAGTACTATCACAGGGTGTAGTTGACATCCGCAGGGTTTGAATGAAGCTGCTTGGGTTTTTCTAATTGAACGCGTGGAATTAAAAGTAGGTTGATCATTTTCATTCAGTAAAAGTAAGAATTTCAGGTTGAAGTTAATACAGACTCATGAAGTTCACCTCACCTCTGCCTGCCTCTGAATGCAATCTGGAATGAATATGTATGTTAGTTATGTCTACTCATTAACCCCCATGCCCATGGAAAATAACAAATGGTGATAAGAAGAATATTCATAAGCCGTTTATGAGATTTTGTATAGATTCTAGATCGAATGAAGTTCTGTTAGCGTAACAGCGATGCCTACGCCAACGTTCAAGGCAGTTGCAAACAATTACAGTTAAATTAACATCCAATAATAAGTAAACATTCCTCAAAAAATATACAGATAGACTCATGAATTTTGGGTTGTTATTGTACGAGTTTACAAAGTATTGGTATGTTTGACGAAATACTGAAAGAGGTAGATTATATGGCACGATCTTATTCTTAGACAACGGTCGTATTGGAATTGGAACTCATCCGATGAAATGATTAAATAGTATAGTGAGAAACTACGAATAACGAAGACTCAAACTCACTTGTCGGGCCGGCCGTCTAGTTAATAGTGAAGAAGAATATATTGTGTAATTCACTTTCAGTAATAACTAAAAACAATATCTGTAAATTCATAATGATATCAATTCTAATAGCATTATTCAATCCCACACGTCTACTACTCTGGTTTTGTCAAGAAAATATGGATTGTAAATGGTGATTTCCATTCCTGTAACATCAAATTCCTTCCAAATTTCCTGTACATTTTTAACTCTTCTCAAACGTGAGCCGGCTTTGTATTCAGCACGTTAGTTATAGCCCGTAATCATTTTAGTGGTTACCACTGGTCAATCGCAATCAATGTCCAGCACGTATGGGTCTGCCTTTCGTTTAATTGAGAAGCGAGTTAAACTGTTAAATGCTATAAAGCCAAATGCATAAAAATACGATTCCATGTGTACATTTCTATGCACTATAAGCATTATATTCCAGGAAAAAGATAACAGTCCATTTCCATTTCACTCTTCTGTCTGTTAAACATACTAATTTAATTCGGCGACCTTGAATCGAAACTTATCTAAACGAGATTAAGACTAAAACTTCTTAAAATAAGACACAGTTTTATTTCTGCAAATCGAAATCGCCACTATAGTTAAAGCTTTTCCGTAACTGAGAATAAATCAATAAACCATTTATAAAGTTGGATAAGAATTGTGATTTCTTTACTTTATATTCAGGCATTTTTTGCATGTAATTTATTTTTTACTAACTGACTGCTGCTACTGCATACGGCATACAGTTAGGTATAACTCTGACCAATAAATCGTTATCAATAAGCAAATTTGGAATCTTTTCTTTTAATAGCTTTAGTTTTAATTTTAACCAGGCTGAGCAAGTGGTTGATTTTTATCACACTTGCTAAATGAACCATGTACAGTAAGTGGATTGGTTGGCTACACGATATAAATAATTTGACATGATAAACTTCATAAACGAAGCATGATTCTGATTTTATCATGGTGCTACCAGCTATAGCTACTTATTACTCGAATCATCAAGAGAAGGTCGATTCATTTTGAAAGCAGTTAAGCAATTATTCAGATCTGAGCTGACCTTTCTCCGCCTGACTTGACAGCCTACCGCAGTCGTAGATCCTCAAATCTAATTCACGATAGTGGTTATCAGCAACGTCAACTACTGAACCGACATTTGCAAATGGCATTACTTTTGATTAAACTATTAAGAAACGATAACATTGACTACACATTTTAAGGAAGAGGGTATCATGTTCGGACACTTGTAGTAGTCACGTCTCACATATATGGATAATGTTAAATGTGCATTATAGCTAGGGGTAAGTGAAGTACAGCTTTGAAGCTTACAGCTAGCAGCTATTGAGCTTGAGCAGAACTTCACTATGCAATGTAAACGGTAGTAGGGAATAGGGAAAGCTTACTAGATTTATCGGAAGGAATTAATTAAATTGGGATTATTTTCAAGCGTAGCGTTTTGGACCAAACTGCATCAATCGATTGGGGCATGTACGTGTGGCTCTGCGATTTAGAGTACCCTTGTGGGAATAATTATCCACGGAGTTTAATTAAGAAATGTGAACGGATGCAATCCTAAAGAACCAAATGTGTTAGGACAAGTAGTGTAATAAATGAAGTAGGGATGCGACGGTTTGGCAAACAAAGAGAGGCCGAGGCCGATGTAATTGGGAACTTTGTTTAGGGGTAGGAATTAGGGATCCCAAAATTGGAAGCTATGTTTTTGGTGTTGTTTTAAATTGCCTATAACACGTTGATATTTTGCTGTACATGGAGAATACAAAACCCCATCAACCCTGAGCTTAGAAAAATCTTAGGGTAGTAAAACCGAAACCCGGGTTAGATTCTGGGGGTTTGACCTTCCATCTAAATACAAGGACGTACCTACATATGGTGAACGTGAAGGAGCTTTAGCTTGAATTTATTGATTAAAGTCATAATATTTCGTTCTTACTTAGATTTAACATTTGAAAAATTATTTTAAGTTAACCAAATATGATTTGAAGTTAAATATTTAATTGCAATGCCGGCCTTGCCAGTTTCAAAACATCCTTGAATTTCATGGTATTGACCTTGATCTTGCTTCGTGGTTCTTGCATAATATCATCGCGACATATGAATATAATTATTCTAATGCAGAGAAGAGGGTCGTAAAGGTACTAGTCAATAGTCAATCACCTTCGTATTTGCATTAAATTGTTTCATATCTCATTAACTTTTAAGTTATCTTGGTAAATTATCCAGTGGAAGTTGAAGGTAAGTCGTTGCCATAGACAAAGTATCACAGTGATACTTTGTCTATGAGTCGTTGCTACTTGAGATACGCTAGCTCTTCTCTGAAGTTCCATCAGGTCTCTCCTGTTATTCATACAATGCAGCACACAGTAAGATGATGCTAATTCATACGATTAAGTAGTGGGTAGAATGCACTCTTATTGAGCTAAAAGCTAAGTGGTTAAATTCTATCTATATTTGGCATTCCAAAAAGCAATTAATTTCCTTACATGTAACATGGTACAGGTACATGGTTAAAATGTACAATATTTTGGGGAACTGTAGAAAGAAACTGACCACGGTCAGGTCACCACGCAAACCACAAATTAAAGCAGTATACCGTATATCCCCGAATAGCAGCCCGGGCTACTAATTAATTTTTCAGTTTTTTGGGGGTCAAATTTAACATTTAATTAAAGGGGGTTTATAGGGGGATTAATAGTAATTAAGGGGGGCCACTATTTGCGGGAGGCCACTATTCGAGGATATACGGTAGCTTATGTTCTTTCCACTTCAACGCAAATTATCGGTAGAGTTTTCTGGATAACTTCCTTACATCAGGGTTCTCGCAATACCAATTACTGTTCACTTAGTTTTTCTATTTAACTTAATTATGTATGATTAACTATTACCATTTAACTCCACTAACAATCTAAAACACTACTACTACTTTTGTGAAAGTAGAGGCTTGTATTTATGAACTTTCCAGCAGCCAAGAAAGTGCTAATTTTTCCGCAGAAATATTTATTAATCATCTCTAGCGTTTCATGGAAGTGTGGTCTTTCGCTTTAATCCAGGTAAAAACCCACCTATCTGACTAATTGGACAATATTTTTCTAAGCTTTAGTACCAAGCACATTATTTTATGTCATTAGCATGTCATAATAGCTTAAAATAAATGTACAGATGGCATTTACCTAATTGTTAGCAATTACAAAACAATTCTTAATAAGCAAACGGATCTTTGACTGAATCAGAATAGAAAAAGCCAACTTCATCGGAGGAACTCTATGAGGCAATATATTGACTTTTGTGGCTAAAAATAACTCGTACGGAAGTTCTGAAAAGGGGGAACTAAAAGTAAAACCTTAAATAGTAAGTTAAATCAGCAAAAGACCCTTCCTAATATTAAACAACTAAAAACTAAGGCCATCCAACGATGGCTTTATGCAGTCCAAATCAAAGTGTTAAAGTAAGAAAGTTAGGGGTTTATCTATACGTTCAAAAAAAATTCAATCTTCATCTTACTCTTCATAGTAAGTAGTAGTAGTAGTAGTAGTATCAGTTTAAAAATGTACATACCTCGGACAAGACGTGCAAAATAATAGTGCAATATTCGGCTAATAATTATCCTTTTAATGAGCAAAACTTTAATTTGCATAATGTTAGCTTTACGAATAGAAGATTAGGAGAAAAGGAAGGCCAATAACATTAGGATTGCAGTTATTGGCAATACCAGATCTTCGTAGGTTTACAAAAACCTTCAAGTCTCATCAGTCGGGGAACCCACACTACATTCCCAATCAGGGGCTATGCCCCCTTCCGTTTTGTTTCAAACAAAAGTTTAAATACTTTTTAATAAGAAATCCAAGCATCCAAGCAACATTACGAAAATACTAAAAATGAACACAAATTTATAACGTGTACTTTTTCTAGTTAGTGAGATTAGCTGGTAATACAAAAAGGAGATGAATCAGTAATTAATCGTGCAGTACAATAGTTGTTAATTCCATTCTCTTATATTGCTCTATACTCGTCTTTAGTGGTAAGCGGCTGTGTGGAAAGTGTTAGCATGAAGAACAGAGCGATAATTATATGATGATCTTCTAAATGAAACAAACATTTAATCCCGTGTGTAGCAATCATATAATTAGGGTTTAGGAAGGCATGCTCCGTCGCCTTAAATAAATTTTACTCCAGATCTCTGTTGTCAGTGTCTTTCCAAACGTTCACTGTTGACTTTCATTACAACTCTAAACGTCTCCGCAGAGTGATAGTTGTTCAGATCAACCGAGAAAACTAACCATACATTACCAAAACCCTAAGCTAACCTTTCCACTGCTGGATTGGTGGATGGATCACATTACCATTTCATTAAATAACTGAATCGTATATTGGAACCTTAACTAAATCCAATTTAACCCACAAGCTAAACCAGCTAGGAATCAAATGGTAAAACAATATCTTATGTGGGAAATTGCATGAAAAACTATCCCAATGTTAGTCTAGCCTCTGGCTATTGTCCAAACCTCCAAAAACCTTTGGGAAAGATGTTGACTGACTGTACAAGCGATTTACTGAGAGACTTTTATAGTTAGTTAGTTTATCCTATCATCACCAGCATTGCCATTACCTTCTTTTTACTAACTCAAACTGAAACTGACATGTTCACTTGGATATCCCTTCCTGTCTGAAATTATCCTATGAGCTAAATTGTGCATGCTCATTTAACTTACCTACTAACTTGGTAAACTAAACCCGAACTGTGTAGCATTTATTTGTAGGTTTAGATTTAGAAGTAGCGGAGAGGGATAAGTAGGTGATCCGTTCGGCACCTATTTATTTCAGTGTCATCGGAAGAGTGTATATAGTTCAGAAAAAAGTAGAGAATGTGAAGGAATCGACCTAGATTTCGAAAATAAATACTCATTCAAAAACAGCAAAACAAACCTACATATAACTTTTACTCCATTGTCTTCAAAGGCATGAAGGACTTTGGCGTAATAGGCATATAACACTTTACTAGGTTTGTACTGTGATTTCCCTGGTTTGGGAACGTTCTTAACATGTTAAACGGCACTTGATATCATTTCGACTGATTTCTCGTCTCGTCTAATGGTTTCCATTAATATTCTCAATCCTTTCTCCTGCAAATCCAAGCAGAACTTTAAGCTTTTCCACCTAGTAAAAAGTAAGTATTGAATTATCCATTGATAAGATGCAAGAGCTCATGGCACAGTCAGTGGTTAGTAGGTTGAACGCGTCGGGTTTTAGTTTAATCCGAAATTTCGGAGGATTAGAATCATATCCAATCCAATGTCAATCTAGAAAAAGGTTTGATTTCACCCAAAGTAAAGTCAGTTAACAAGTGTCGTTTCCACAGTTTTGGGTTATCCACAAATAGACTGTATATAGATTGCATTTTCTGCTAGTATTCTTGATTTCCTACGTAGGTTCTGTCACCTCTAGAATCTTTTTGCACAGAAATTATCCGTGAAGTTAGAAAAGTAATGGTCACCTTTAAATGCATCTGTTTACCATGATTTTACTCAACTAACTATATTCCAAGCAAGAATAACAAAGTTCCTGTAGACCACGTTATCTTTGTACAGTGTCTTATAGTTTAGTTAGTTGCAGTAAATTAGTGAGATAAAGTAGCAATCTGAGAGTAGTAGTGATTGTAATGATCTGAAACGAACTGCAGCGATGCAATGGGAATGGGAAATATACCTTTCATGAACAGTTCGTAACAGTTTAATATTCCTCCGGTAAAGTTTCCTACAATCATGTTGTTACTCTGAAGTATTTGTAATGCATAACCTATGGTTAAGTAGGTACATGGATTATTACTCTTAAGTAGGTATTCAGCTCGGAATTGATAAGTTCCAGGGTAAGAAGTTCCAGTTCTAATTACAGTACAGTACAGTAGCTGTACTAAGACATTAAATGGTGAAAAACTAACTCTTAATCCGTCTCAATAATATCTTATCAAAGGATAAAAAAAAGTGTGTCCATCTTAAATGAAAAATGTAGGCATCATAAAAAGCAGAGGGCTATCAATCTTACAACGCAACGTAGTGAATCTTTGTGTACAAAAATATAGCATTGACATGGACAACTTGCTTCTGTGTACGGATACTGATTCTGATAGTTACTTTTATAGCTTAACTATGTAATTCCTTACTTATTTTTGGTAATAAATATTTGGCGATTGATAAAGAACATAGTTATTTATAGCCTTACTGGATTCGTATAAAAAATCTTTAAATTGTTTGATATTATTTAATAGATTTTAAGCAGGGATTGACACTTTCTGGCTCAAGACGAGAAGGTTATTTTAACAACATTGAAGATAGTTGAATTTTCAAGAATAGTTTCGGACGATAAGTTATTACTGCACCGCTTGCGGTAATTTGTCCCTTTTGATCTCCAAGAAAATTCATATTCCGAACTGAGAATCTTCATCTTATTGTTTTGCTTTTGGACTGTCAAAATTAGAACAGAGAGGTATGAAAAATGCTCTAATTTCCCATTCTAAAACCACATACACTGTCAATTGTCATTCATTCCATGCATTTTACATGGATAAACAATGCAATAATGGACAACCAATACAAAGTATAAGATACATTTATTGGGTCCAAGGTCTTATAAATTACAAACAAATTTAAATCCGATTGATCTAAAAGGTGATGTACTTTACTTAATATTTCATTTCATTTTCAAATTTATTTTTCATACAGAAACGCTGCTGCTTGCTACCAGAGAAAAAAGCCAAATACCCAAAAACGCCCTTCCTTCCTTTATGCAATTACAGTTTATATTTTTCCATCCTCTCTACTATTTGAATACCTTTAGTTTTCCAAATTAAAAACTTTCCAGTAACCCTTTATTACAGTATTTTTATAAAGAAGCTAGTCTTCTTGGCTCCAAACGACCCTTTATCTCCAAAATTGACGTGAGAACTCTTACGAGTAAACCTAACGATTACCTAACTAATCCTGCCTTCTAAATTATCCTGTCCTAACATACACGACCTTTTATCGTGGTCAACTGGGCAAGGATAACCACCGGAAGTAAATTGTTACCTTCCACCAACTACCAGACGAGATTTTAATTCGCATAAAAAATGGCTGAGAAAGAAGGGCACGCTGGTGAGCCCCATTTACTCCAGATGAATATGGTCAACTCGCAGACGAACGGGTGAGTTCTTCCACAGTTCTTTATTATGAGGATCTCATTATTTTTCGCTTTAAATTAATATCCATTTATTTTTATTGTTTTTTTTACTCTTGCCATCTCCGCTTAAATGTATGTTGAGCCGTGGGTTATATATTACTTGATTATTATTATTATTATAATCATCATCACCATCATCATCATCATTCATTAGTTATTGCCATGATAGGGTTAACTATTTGACACAGTAGCAAGAGCACTGCTTATAAAAATTGTTTGCTATAATTTAATCCTTGCATAAAAATCTCTCGTAGTTTTTTCCCCTCTGAAGACGTAGATTGGCTAAATTGTTTCTGTAGTTTAGCAAAAGGCCATGAAACCACTATTAAATTTAGCACTTGAAATCGTCATGTATGTAGGCTAGGCAGGAGTATAAATGTACTTTATTTGTGCATTGTGCCAAAGTTTGGCTGACATTTCGTATAAATAAATACAACCAACAACATGCATTCGTCTACACAAGGTTTGAGCCACGTACATGCTACTTTTACTCGGTTTCATCAGTAGTTAATGTCAAGATCTTCAGGATTCAAGTACACGACTATAAGTTACCCGATCCGATTGGGATTTTCCATTAGAACTTTACGAATTAAGTAGATAACTCAGATAACAACGTAACAACGTAAGAGATGTGATTTATGCATTGCAAAAAGGCGTAAACAAAAAGTTTCTAGGGTCACAACTTTCATAGCTATTCGTTTCATTTCGAGTTTTCGAGATGAAGTTTTAGCGTTTGCATTGGCTTTTTTTTGTTTATCAATGAATTCAAATAAAAATATTAGCATCATCTCCCCATATATTGTTCACAACAAGCAACAGGCGTAAAGGGCAACCTTGAAATCTGAATAAGTTTCGCACGACAGATTTAGACCTTAAGTTAAAGAGCTGATCTTGAGGCGCATAATATTATATAATACGATACAAAATTTGCATGGAAATGGCATGCATGTGGATTAATATGGGCATTTATGAAGGATTTCAGTTTTAACGACTCTTTCTTATCTTCTTTTTGAACTGTGATTTAATTTTTGTTAAAAGCTGTAAAACCTAGAGAAACCTTTCTTTCATTCTTATCAGTCGGCACAATTTTGGATTTTACATAAAACTGTTTTTCATAAAATTAACTAAACTGGATAAATATAAATAATGACAGGACTAACTAAGAGTAATAAAAATGATTTCGCAACTGCTCGTAAAATTTTGGAATTCAAAGACAAACTTTATCTAAGTATCAACTCGTTAAAAATTACCCCATTTAATAAGTCATATCGGTAAAATCTTAGTACATAAAATCTCATGGATTTAATTTAATTAATCGATAGCTCCCATCATGCCTTTTGTCCATTATTAACTTACAATTTTCATAGCTTTTCTTAAGATAATGGCTCAATTAAAAATGTGTCCTCATGTACCTTTATTCATTCCAAATAAATATCCCTATAAATATTGTATTACCCATTTCCTTATCATAAACTTATCCCTCATTGATCCTAATAATGTCATGACATGTCATCATTCGTCGAAGGAATCAGTAGTGATCAAAGAATGTATGATAAAATACCGCAGATAAGCCTCAAAGAGTTAACAGATTTTGTCTAACAAGGTAATTTACTTTGCTGACCTTCTTTTGATCCTAATAATGTCATGTCATGTCATCATTCGCCGAAGGAATCAATGATCAAAGGATTTATGATAAAACACCGCAGATAAGCCTCAAAGAGTTTACAGATTTTGACTAACAAGCTAATTTACTTTGCTGACCTTTTCCATGTTCTTATGAAATAAATCTATGAATAAAGTTCAGGCTCATCTTGATAAAAGTAACTTACATAAAAATCATACTTCAGCTAAAAGTGGCTATGCATCCCAACCTAGAACAGAAGCAGTATTGTATCTGATAATATGAAACATTTCGTCTGTTGTCTGTGACAGTGAATCAAAGAGCCCTTCTGTATTTGGGAATCATCTGCATAAGTCTATAAGCATTCATACAAGGATATTTATTTCCTAATTAAAAAAGTGGTAATGTTAGTAAACTATGATACTGGATTGATTATGATGTCGTGTCATATCAGTGTCTGATTATTGCAATAATTATGATGCAGATTTTCTGGAATTTGTCTGCAAATCCGAATTCAATGTTACAAGCTTTTATTAAAGAGCGTGTCGTATAAAATGTAAAGGTGGATTAGAATGGAAATTAACATCACGTAGCTTATTGTATTATTCGTCGTTTTGAAAAAGAGCAGTTCATTTCATACATTAGTACGTAAAGTAAGTAATAAAAATAGCTTTGTAGACAAATTTTTTTTGTCAACATGCAACGTGGCCTTTTCCGATTATGCTGATTATTTTCCGTGCTGAATATTGCATTAGATAACTTATGAATTTGCTATTTATAAAATTATGATTGCGGCTGTGATGAGGCTTCAAAGATTAATTACATCCCCTGCATACTATACGATACAGCCGTAAATAAAAAAGGACACGGAAGAATATATAACTTGTAACATTCCATAGCTTACAAATTCATATGTTTTGGTTTCATGGTTTCATGCAGGCAAGTTCTTCATTGTCTCAACCCCTGTTAGAGTATTATTAGCACACATTGTTCGAAACAGTTGGCGTATCAGTACATATTAGCGTTGCTGTACAATGTATGCTATGTAATAAGGAAGAATGTGCATTCGAAATCGATTACCGGATTGAACTAGTTCATGGTTTAGTACAGTATACCAATATTGGATTGAGCTTACCTTGTACTAGACTTGACATTAGAAATATTTCAATAAACTCATCATTAGGTAGGATGATACGGATGGAGTTGATAGAAACATTGTTTGATGACCAAATCATGAAATAATGTTATTGACTTTGGACCCCGTTTAAATAGCTTCATCAAATAGATCCAGCACTGCTTAAATTCATAAAGATGGAACCTGCTTATGAAAGCATACCACTGACTGCTTTACTCGGAATTTACGTTTGCTGCGGTTTTAAACGGACTTGTGGTCTTAGCATGAAGCATACAATAGCAAAAGTATCCGAGGCTACACAGAATCTAAATGGCAATAAATCAAGCGATAAAGTTCGCAACAATGATTTTTATCATTCACAACTTATAATAATTTAGAATCGACTAGAGCCATTTCCATTCCACCAGATTCCATTATGGAATACTGGATGATTCTTTCCGCAAGTGTAATTTACAGTATTATAATTCTCATGATAATTATCCTAGTTAGTCATTTGCTACTAAATAACTTCCCGTTGAGCACGTGCGTAAAATATATTTGTAAGCCGAACGGTTACCAAGTATTGTAATTAATTTAACGTTTAGCTATTGTAATTTTTGGGAAATACGCCTGTAAAGTAATTATAATTGGTAATTGTGGGGAATTTAATGAATTTAAAAAAAATATTTTTAGCAAAGAGATCCATTTGAACGATCTTGGAGAGAAGGGTGAAAAAGGGACATCGAAGAAGGATGCTTCATTCAAGATTCCAGACGATGAGGCTACAGGAGACTATGATCCGCTGGCACATAGAAATGTGGACCATCCAACATCGTAAGATAAGCCCGTAGATTTAGATAAGCTATTAAATTCCTCTTCGGATTAATTTAGAGAGTATACAGATGACATTTACAGTAGCTTTGTTATAATAATTTGTATTCAAATCAGCCTTGCCTTACACCCTTTCCATGTAGGGTTACGATCATAATATTAAGTGAATGGAAAATATTTTGTAGGTTAATTTGCTTTAATCATTTATTACGATTGATAATGAGACAATGCAATGGTAGCTGAATCATAAACTAGCTTCATGATTAAAAGGCTTAAAGCATTCGTAGAACCTATAGTTAGATAACAATAAGTGATACATAATTATAAGAACTTTCTGTACTTATTGATTGATTTTTGTAATGAAAATTTGTAGGAACTTGGATACAGCCATCCATTTACTGAAAGGGAACATAGGAACTGGAATCCTGGCTATGCCTGAAGCGTTTAAAAATGCTGGATTAACAGTCGGAGCAGTTGGTCTTGTTTTTATAGGGATCATTTGCGTACATACCATGCATATATTGGTTGGTACTATTCTTAATCATGCTTATGTATTTGCGTTACTTGATTGTTTTTTTTATACCCGGGTAGTAATTAACTTAATTATACTCTGATTGACAAAATCCCCTTCTTATGTGCCCTTGAAATCAAGCCCAATTTCACCCTTACACGATAAAGTACTTGAAAGAGATTTGTGCTTATAAGCTGAGCCTTCTTGGCATTTTTCATAAATAAGATGATTTCCTGTTCAGTCTCCTATTTGAGTTAATTCATTGATGTACAGTTGATAAATTATTATGATCGGCTTATCGAGAATGATGGAATCTATATAGAATCTACTGATTGTCTTTTATAGCTCAACTGTGCTAGAATACTTTGCAAACGAACCAAGACCCCCTTCCTGAACTTCGCTGAAGTCGGCGAACTCTCTTTCAAACACGGTCCACCTTTCCTGCGACCCATGTCTTCGATTGCTAGGTAACTTTATTTCGAAAGGGGTATGGCTTTGACCATACTTGCAAGCTATTAGCAGTTACGGGCTATTTATTAGTATCATTTTGAAATTGACAAATGCTTTGTAATTTTCAGGGTTGTAATTGATGCATTCCTGTGTGTAACACAACTTGGATTTTGCTGTGTTTACTATGTTTTCGTTGCTAAAAATGTGCAAGAGGTGGGCCAAACATTTTATGGTTTATTACTAGCCGTTCTCTTCAATTCGGGAAAGGGAGACATTAAAATTTATGAAATTTTAAAATACTTTTCTAGCTAATGGATGAACAATTTGGCTACAAAGAGGATGAGTATCCAGTTACAACTTATCTAGCTATCTTGCTTATCCCACTGATATTTCTTAACTGGATTAGAAATCTTAAGCTACTCTCACCTGTGATTATTAAATTCTATTAATACATAAATTGCATATTCATAAATACATAAGTTCAACTTTACATTTTTAGGTGATGTCAGTTGCGAATTTGTGCATGAGCGTCGGATTAGGGATTATTTTCTACTATATATTTAAAGATATGGAACCCATAGCTGCTCGACCTGAATTTAATGTATTTTTTAATTCTTGGCGTACACTTCCACTGTATTTTGGAACCGCATTGTATGCATTTGAGGGAATTGGAATGGTAATATTAAAGTCAAGCGTTGAAATATGTAAACATAAAATAATATGGTATATTTTAGCATTTCATTAAATTACAGATCCTACCGTTGGAAAATAAAATGAAAACTCCTGGGGATTTTGGAGGATGCTTTGGAGTTTTAAATATTAGCATGCTCATTGTAGGGTTGCTATACATGGCTGTAGGGTTCTTTGGTTATTTGAAGTATGGAATACATTCCGAAGGCAGCGTTACCCTAAATCTTCCTACGGGAGAGTGGTACGAATTTTAGTAAATTAATTGAATTTAATACAAATCAAGAACATTTATTCTAATGTTGAAGTATAAATTATGTTCTCAGGCTTGCCATGAGTGTACGATTGGTCATGTCAATGTCCATATTTTTATCCTACGCCCTGCAGTTCTACGTTCCGATGTCTATAGCTTGGCCTAAATTGCAAGCTAGAATTCCAAAAAATGCTCAAACCGTCTCTGAATATGCGTTTAGAACTGCTTTGGTTATCCTAACATGTAAGGATTTATGTTTTAGGTTTATAATTTTTATTGATTATGAAATTGGATAATGTTTCAACGATTTTAAAATATTTAGTCTTTAATTCTTGAGTTTTTTATTTGGATTACAGTTTTGCTAGCGTGGACTATCCCAGATCTTGGTCTAGTCATTTCCTTCGTTGGTGCCCTTTGCACCGCAGCTTTGGGATTGATTCTTCCAGTAAATAATAAATATGATTTGTGACTTTAAATTGTAGGAATTTGATATTAAAGTATCGGTTAATTGGTTTTTGCAGCCAATATTTAACATGTGCACCAACTGGGAAACCGGATATGGAAGTTACAACTGGAAGCTGTGGAAAGACGTTGCTTTACTCATATTCGGTTGTGTGGGATGCGTAACTGGAACTTATTGTAGCATTGATGCGATCTCCCGTGGGAAATCGAATCATTAAACAAAGATTGGCCAGAACAGCTTTCCATTAATTGAAAGCTTTACTATTTTTAATATCATACAAAACAAATCGTTGTTATTTTTTGTCTTTATGAAATTACAATAATTGATACCGGTCATCCATTCATCATTGTTACCGTTTATTGTTTTAGTTTAGTTATCTAGTTTAGTATATGTATGTTAGGTTATCTCGTTTTATGAGTATTGTTTATATACAACGTATTTTCTTTACTGAACTTCTCATTTTAATTTCCTTGAAACTACAAGGTTCAACCAAAAATGTATCGAAACATATCAATATTTGTCGTATAGAATAAATTTCTTAAAGAAATCTTCTATCTTAATTTTTAAGTCATCCAAGTTATTTTTCTGAACATTTTAGGCAAATGCTCCAACTTAAAGAAGTTTATTCTCATGAAAGTACGACGGATTGGATTGGAATTGTAAGAAATATATCAGGATATTTAGGGAATTATCTTACCAAACCAATGCAGTTTTATACCAAGGTAATTTATATGTCTGTCAAACTACCAACTACAGGACGATGAATGAATGAGGTCATTCGACCAGTTTCATAAGCATTATACCATCTAAACCAAGCTTAAATTGTATCAAATTTCAAATGAAACTTAATTCATCAGCAAGTTTCTGAAACGATAAGTTTACACTAAACATCGGCATCAATTGGATTTGAAGGTCCGAGAGATTAACGAAGGAAGGTCGAATTTACTTTAATTATAGTTTACATTGTTCTAGCATATGGAATGGATTGGCTGTCACAAGATTATATTTCTTTAACGCCCCTTTTAAAACTTACCCAGTTAAAAGTCAAATGAAACTGTAATAAACGACGTTTCAGCGTATCTGTCTTTACTCCCATTCATCAGCATATTTCAATAGTTTTGTTGTACTCTATCCCTATGTTTAGTAAACACTTTAGTAAACCACATTACAAAGTTATGTGTTTAGAACAGAGTATTTGTTACTCGCATAGTGTTAGTGCCTGGCTTTATTTAACACGCTTTGCAAGAGGGTTCTTATATTTCTACTTCAGAGCAGAAGACCCAAAAGAATGACTTTTTTTATACTTCGTGATTATGCTTTAAAGCACTGACTTTGTTGAATGTTTAGTATAAAACTAACATAAATCCTTTTGCCTTTCTATTAGATACAATCCACATGGATGGAAGTTGTAATAAAAATAGAAAACAACTTGATCTCTTGTCTATTGTGCGTATTCTATTGCTTAAAATAGATTGTTCTCAAAATCAGATCATCTTCCTAGGTATTTTATCTGGCATAGCTAGCTCTACTTCTTCCCCACATAAATAAAGAACGAGTGGGTTACAATGTCATGTTGATTTTATGGTATTTCTAATTATCAGAATTCAATATACAGTGCTGAATTCCATGAGACTTTCACTAAATATTTTTTATAATGTTACAAAAAAATTCTTATTAAGATAGAAAGGCTGTCAAATAAAATTAGGCCACTGTAACGTACTGTAGATGACTCACTTTCCAAATAAATGGGAAATGTAACCTCATCTCTTTTGCAACGAAGATCATTTTAATCTTTGAATTAAAATAAATGAACGCCCTTTTGTAACATTAGTCTTTCCTAATTATATGCAGACCGACAGGCATAAAAATACTTGTGCAGCTCGGCTGAATCTCCATGACTGGAAAAACTCTTGGAGGAAATGTAGCGGAACTGGAAAGTAGAAATTATACGCTCATGCGAGTCTATGTTAATCAACGAAAAGAGGAGTAAAAATAGCAGAATACATTGTTACAAATTAATCAACAGCTCTTGGCTTTAATTTTAGATTTCAATAGTGAAGTCAGGGTAGGAAAAATCCTTTTACACATTGATTTGTAGTAACTCTAACTCTGTATACCACCAGAGCGATTCACTGACAAAATGCCTTTCATACAAATACTACTGAAGGCGATCAAAATTTGTCGAGCGTTTAGACGCATGAAGCAAGCGAAGCGTAACGCTTACCGTGAAAGTATCGGTCTCCCTCCAACGTATCCACTTTATGAAAGACCTTTCCGTTGGGCTGGGCGGCTTTTAAAAGCCCTTTTACTAAACATATTTTGCCCATGTTGCATAAGGAAACGGAAAAAAGAGATCAGTAAATGGGATATGCTCTGGATAAATGGGACTTGGCCAAATCAAGTTTTAAAGGGGATGATTGGCTTAATTAGTAAGATTAAACTGTAGCAAATATAAGTATTCTCAGACTCAGATTGATTAAATACTTTATTATCTCGGTCCTTTCTAGCTGGCATAATATTCACAAATTTGCTGATAAACTTCCTAATTTCTCAACTGAATTTTGACCCCAACTTTGTCTGGCTCTTTGGAATAATCTTCGGGATTATTTTAACCATCGGGCTTACCATCACTGATACTGTTAGATGTCTATTCATGCTGACATTACCTCAATTTTTTAATAAGAAGGGACGAACAGCAATACTCGCTTATTGTTTAGTCCTGGCTTTATCTGGTCCTGGGAAGAATACTGCGGTTAATATGGAAATATTAACTGAGAGCATGGTTTGCGGACAGGTGCTTCTTTTCAGACTTAATCCAATTAATATTGCTTTTAATTATATAACGTCTAATGAATGTGCAGGATATGGTTACGAATTCAACGAGAGAACTTGTAGCATTGGCCAAAGAGCCCTTTTCAGCCTTAAAGCAAGCCATCTCAGTGATAATCTCTTCAGTTAAAGATGTACTTCAACGTATGCAGACTGAATTAAAATCAGTGATGGAGGCTTTGTACGAAATCGGTAACATGAACTCTCTTCAAAAATGACATAAGAACCGTATTTCCGGTATTAATGCCCTCCCCCGAGGTATTTCTTTGGCGTATTTTTCTCTGATTATGAGAGTTTTAAATTTTATGGTCGGAAACTGAATTAAAACAGGAAATACGACGTACGAAACCAATTGAAACCGTCTGACTGATTAACGCTTGCATTTTTTTAACAGTAAATGTAGTAAAGAATGCCTACGCTGTGCTCAAAAGTGTAGTGAATCTCTGCAATAAGAAAGTAGGGACCCCGTTCGACCGATGCATGAGCTCATTTACAACAGCGTCTGCTGATTGCGCTGTAGAACTTGGATCCGTTTTTTCTTGGATGTGTAACGTTGTGGATGTTTTTCAAAACTTATGCTATGCAGCAAAAATAGTTGATCTCCTGTGTTGGCTTCCCTCTCTAGTGAAACAAGCTATTTTCGAACCTTTGAAAGAGTGTATGCATCCACTTTATAATTAGTAAATTAATATTGAAAAATGGAAACTCATTCATAACACCTCACTGCATAATTTGGACCTTTCAGACTTTAGAGTATTTGCCGAAGGCTTCAAAACATTCTTTGATGTTCGGCTAAACATAACCTATAAATTTGACCATGACCTGGAACAAAGCAAAACCCTTGGTCACGTTACATCAGATATGAAAGCAGAGATTCTAGATAGAGTCCGATGGTTCACAGATTACGTTGACTGGATGGACCTAATCACATCATTTTTAATGCTACTTGTCCTTTGGAAGTAAATTTATCTTACTTTCCTTCCCCCTTTTAATTACACGTATAAAATAAATGGGTTAAATTCGTGATTCTAAACGCTTTAATTTAAAATAACTCAGGGCTTATTCCTACCGATCAAAGTTTCTCAACAGTGATCGTTTCGACAACTATTATATTACTAATGGAATGATTAGAATGGATTTGGAGAGAAAACGACTAGATCGGGATTCCGTATTTCCACTTCGATACAGAGAGACAACTCTTTATGTTTTGGTATTTCAATCATTCATACATTTTGTCAAAAGACCGTGGTTTAACAATTTAATATTTCAAAGTATGTATATGGATTCACTATTTCTTAATCTTAGACTTTCTCTTGGGCTATGACAGGCACAGAAAGAAAAATGATGAAGTTCTCATTAATATTGGTGGCTCTGGCTGGGCTTCAGATCATGAGTTATCTTCTTATAGATATTTTGCTGTATTGGTTTCTGGAATTAATTAGAAAGAATGGCTCCATTCAGTTCGATACAAAAGGTTAGTGTTTCGTATTGATATTTAGGCATTCAATGATGAGGCTAGGCTGCTCAGTTTATTACCAAAATTGGTCTCATTTAAATCTCTGACTTGACCTGTTTATAGAGGACTTAGGAATATCTGCAGCTATTGAGGGTGAAGGGTTTATGGTAGGAATAATTTAAAATGTGTGTTAATGAAACAGCAGTATGCAATAAATGCCAAAAGTGTCACTGTTGGCAAAGCTAATACCACATTTTTACTTAGGCTGCTATGTATCGTAGTATTCTAAATGGATTAGATCCAGGGGGAGGGCTTTTGCCATCGTTTGACACTTCTATATGTCTTCCCACTGCTAACCAGCCTAATTACCATCAGTATTTCTTGATAAGTTAGTATCATAGAGTATGCTGCCATTAAAAAGTTCATATCCATTCAATAGATTCACAGATTTTTATGTATTCAGTATTTCTGATATTCCTCTGTGCCGGACTGGCCGTCATGGAACCGTATGGTCTTCGACTTCGCCACATTATCTGCGGATGGGTTTATCCACACAGGATAATTCCTCGGGAACGATGGCTTTACGTTCACATGCTAAGCTCGAGGGATACCTTTCTAACCTTTGCAAGAAGACAAATAAGAGCTAAGCTAATGGGGAATGATTCAAAGTCCACTTTTAGAGTTAGCTTCATGGATCGACTTCATCACATGTAATTTTAAACCTTTTAAATAAGTCGGGATTAGTTAGAAAAACATTGCAAGTAATGCCAATGCCGTATCTGAATCTATAGAGTCCCATGTTGCAGCCGTTTATTCCGAAGTTATCAGAAAAAGTGCTTTCTCTGTGGTCGACCAGGGGACGAGGATGATTCTGAGAATTTTGTGGCATGCCCAAACTGCAGAACAGTGTATTGTATTGAATGCTTTAATGATATGGAGAAAAAGTGCACGGCATGCATGAATCCTATTGATTATGGAGATTTAACTGATGCTAGCGAAGAAAAGTAATTGAGCCACACGATGGATATTTATTCTACGCTTTAAAATCTTTGTTACATTCTGATTTTATTCTAAGGGGAAGTGACACCCAATCCGATAGTGATCAAGATTTCTTCAACTCCTGCTGCACGAGTTTATGTTCCAAGAAAACTTATTTAAAGAGTAAAAAGTCTGAAGTAAAGTATTCTAAGCTCAAAAACAAGGAATCGAAATCTTCGTCAAAACCCAAACCTTCCAAACAGCCTCCAAAGAAACAAACAACTTTGGTACATTCCCGAAACCTCCCCACTGGACAGAGTTTTCTACAAACTCTTCCTAATGGTAATCACTCCGGGTGGTTAAGCAAGGCATTTGGAGGAGTTAGCTCCAAATTCACAGGAAAGGGTGCCATAAATGTGGCATCCAAAACTGCCAAGTCAAAGTCTGTAGGTGAGAAAGGGTCAAGGAAATCAAAACCATTGGGTTCGGCAGCTCTACCCTTATTGAATACGAAAGGGCTCAAAAATTCGCCCGTGCCTCAAAGTATGAAACAGCAGCAACCGTTTAAAAAATCCCAAAACAAACGTTACCAATCTTTGCCGATGAATAGTTCAGGGTCAGAATCAGACTCAGGTTATTTGCGAAAGCGACCTGTAAAAAGCCTTAATACCACATCTCGACAAGACCTTAAGAAAAACTCGTCTACAGGAAAAAATATAAAATCCTCAACTTCAGATTTGAAGACAAATCCAAGGCTATCACCGAATCCCTTACTTAGCAGAAAGCTACCCCTAAATGCATCTAACAACAAGCATATCTCTATAAATAAAGAATTCAAGGGACCACAGAGCAAAAATAAAATCACGAGCCCATCTATTAAAAAACGCCCAAGTCAGCAACATCCAAATGGAACTGTTTCCCTTCCGAAATCTCAATCATCGTCCTCTCAAAAAATTTCAGCTAGGTCAGGTAACAAAGGACAAGGACAACTTCCAACCAATCGAACTCAATTGAGTAGACAAAGTCCAATGAGCAGGATTAGATCAAATCAACTTCAAGAAACTAATAATGATTCAAGACTCGCGTTTAATTCCCCAATTAAGAAGGAGACGCATGGAATTCACCCAGTACCGACCCATTATCCTACTCAATCCACCCACGATCAAGGTCAAAATGAAGGTCATAATGCCCAAACTGCAGAACATTTAAAAAAGTATGAACCCTTAGTCTATTCGGAAACAGACGATGGAGAGTTCTCTTCAACAACAGTTTATATGGAGGAAATCGATGGCCTAGACTTCGACGGAGTTTGCCATCATCATCAAACCGTAGAGTCTGACATCATTTGTAAATTTGACGATGTTTTATCACAAATGAGTTTAGTTTATCCAGAAATGGTCATGATACCGGAACTCTCGATGGATGGTTGTAATGAGGATACCAATGTGAATTCACAACATGTTAAAAAACCCCTGCCAGAAGTTCATAGGAAATCAAATACTAGAAACGACGTAATGCATCAAGATATCTCAAATAACGTAGAATCTGACCAAGATTGTGAATCCTGCGGCCGGCATACATTTCCTTCACCCTATCACTTACCGGATCAAAGCCTAACCCAAGAAGATAACAAATGGTGGGGCCACCAACAAAACGAGCGATTTAGAACCCCTCCAGTGTCAATTTCTCCAGCAATCCAGGACCGTGTTCGAGCATACAATGAATTTTACAGCAATATGCCCTATCCACCGCATTGCAATTTGTAATATATCCATGCTAAGTTAATTTCAGAGTTTTAGCCTGTCTAAAAATTATTTAAACTGTTTTATTGTAAAAGTAAATCAAATGAAACTGAACTCTTCACATTCACATTATAATAGTTGTATCACTTAATATGAGTCTTTAATTATAATTATAATCTCTTCATTACCCTAAAGTTTAACATTCTGCTCTTCCATAGCCTTTAAAACCCAATCCCCCATAAGTTTCAGTACTTTAACAGTTCCATGAGCCAGTACTGCATCTTTTTTCAAAACGTGAATCCAATACTTTGCCATTTTTGTATTCTGCATTTGTAAATGTGACCCCACAACCCACAACATACACTCCACCGCTCCATGAGGTAAGTTAAGGGCTTTCATTATTGAATGAGCCTTTTGCATGCATTCTGCTGCCTTTTCGAACTGTCCAACTCCGAAATACTTCATTCCCAGCTTTTGCCAAGCGTCCACAGTCAAAACATTCAGAAGACCATGCTTTGGGTGCATCTCCTCTATTTTCTTAATAATCTCATGCAGTAGGGTACTGGATGTTTGAAACCTTTTGTACATCTCGGCAGTATTAGAATTTGTACTTAAAGCCATAAAATCCACCTCTTGTTTCAGGATTAATTGGTGCAGTTTCTCCCTCTGAGTTATAACATCGACAGAGAGTTCTCGATCTAGGGTGCAGAGGGTACAAGTGCACACGAATCCCAAGCGATCTATTAGCAATTCATTTCTCATTTTATAGGGCCATGTAGGGCTTGCATAGGATATTATTAATTCTTCCCCCTTGGGAATCGAGTGGTAGGTTCTAACGAAGATGAAGTTTCCATAAATCTTCCACGTACAATTTCCTCCAACACAGAGATGATTACAGTAGGAAGGGAGCAAAAAGACTCCTACGGACTTCTCTACCTCGGGAAAGGAGTCTCCAGAGTTGGCGAACGAATTGTGCCTGCATATTCCAGAAATTCGTTCAATATCTGGTTTAAGGGTAGACGCGTCAGTCATCGTGGAAGGGTCTACCGAACCCAGACCTTCACCTATAGAATAAATCACGTATTTTGTTTACCCACTGAATACAAAGATATCCCAGAGGTTCACAAGTTGTCAAATCTATTTAATAACCGTAAATTGAAAGTTATTTTCAGGAATGTTATCACAATTATTCCCTTCATTAATGTGGAGATACATAGCTTTAAAGAATATATTGAGAATATACCCTTTTAATAAGCGATTTCTGTTATTTCATGATAAAGCATTTCCCCAAAAATACTCCAATAAATCCCAGAAACATACACTAACCTGCATAAAGTTGGTAAAAATCCCTAGCACTTTCAGGGTAACTCTTGATCTTATCATAAATCTTCTGGACCAGCCATCGCCCACTCAGATCATGCAGAGTACTGACTTGATAATGTGACATGACATTGTCCTCCGGGAGAGCTTCCTTTTTGTTCGGTTCCATAAAAACCATTGCATAAGCTCGGCATGCCAATGTTAACTGACCCTCGGATAAATTCTCTGTGGCTACCAGACCCCTTCCCTTTCCGGGAATAGGTTTGACTTCAACAGGTCTATAGTACTCTACCCATTCTTCCACGGGTTCAAAAGGTTTGTATAAATAATCCTGAACATTATAGACCCCCGTTTTGTGCTGCTGATAATTCGTCTCTGATTTCTCCATCAGAGTTAATAAATCTTTGTTAGGCTTCTTCTGCTTGGAAATCTCTCTCTTCAGGAATTTGACAGCCTCTTGAGGCCTGGATAGGCCAAGCAAGGTCCGAGCTTTTCTGTAAATGGCTTTTGTATGGGAAGGATCTGATTTCAGAACGGAATCCACGTCAGCCAGGGCCAAAGAGTAGTTTCCTAAATTGATGTATGCCGCAGCCCGATTTGCCAGTAGGTCCAGGTCCTCGTAGTTGCTTAGAGAAAGGCCAGTTGTGTAGGCCTTGATTGCTGCAGTGAATCGCTTCAGAACGAACTGCCTGCGGGTTATAGTTGGGTTCGTAGGTTCTTTATTGAAAAGTATACTTGGTCTACCGTATTTCAGGAAATAATTCCCCTTTTATAGTCCCCCCTCCCCCTTTAAATAATTTACCCTACCTTCCGTGTTAAAATTATAGTCTCATACTATAATCCATGTCTCAATCTTGTCAAGCGTTTTTTTTCAATTTTTTCCTTCTTACGACAATAATTCCCCAGGGGAGTGATTACCGGAAATACGGTACCTTCCAAGTGCATGTAATGTGCTATTTCTAGGGTGAAACACACATGAAATAAAAATTAGAATTACTTGTTCCCAAGATTTTTCCATTCAGCCGCAGTCTGAGGCTCGCTTTCCATCCTGTGGTTCCAGGGACCGAAGTGAAAGTGAATAACTATTGGGGACATAAATTCGAATCCGAATCATTTCGGTGTTTACGAAACTAATAGGTTTCAAAACAGCCCATGCAATTAATAAAATTCACAAGCTTTCCATCTCCCATTCCATTTCTCCATACCCATCTGGGATATTGGATAGCGGAATTCACTACAGAATGCAATGCAATGCTGCAAACAAAAATCCTCAGAAACAACTTTTAAAAATCTTTCTGAAATCGTGCATGAAGCCTATAACTCTGCTCTACTCAAAACTCATATTAGTTAACCAAGCGTCTTTCTTCCCCCATCGGATAACCATTTGCCGATGTTTATGTTTGGAACATTTTAATTCTCAACGCAACAACGCCTTCATGCATAATTTAATCTAGAAAAATCTACTCAAAATCAGGACTTGTTGTCCAAATATTTAACAAAAACTCATAAAAAACATCATCGCTAAAAAATGAGATAAAAACTCGAACTAACTCTAAACATGGTTTCATAAACCAAAAGTTCATCCTTAAAAATGAGATTTGCGTGTGGCATTTTGCAGATAGAAATCTTGGCCTTATCGTACAGAGAAAGGTGTAGGTTGAAGTAAATGAAGTGCAGCAGCTTTTGCATCTGCAATCTCACTCTGAGGGTGACAGGGCAGGGCAGGTGGCAGGGGCACAGGGTAGAACTTAGCGATCAAGGTCAGAACCGGGTAGAAACCAAAATCATACGATAAGCCAACCCATCATCATATACCTTGAACAAGGCAGGGAAAGTAAATTAAAGCCGGTAAAGAAACAACACCGTTTATCTGAATATACAGAGCTTAAAATGCTGTGAAAGTACAATGTCTAAGTTTAAATCGTTATCTTTAGAATAGCACACTAAAACTCATATAAAATGTCACTTTGAACCTCCAGGAATGACTATCACCTCGCTAGCTAACCACAAATTGGAGATTTTAATGAATCCTAAAAGTTTATAGGTGTGTGTTGTAAAATTTTTATCTTTTTATAGGTTATCTTCATTTATGAATGCGATCCACTACTGGAAATCAACCGTCAACAGTTTATTTTATGACTCCAACCAACTCCAACCGTTGTTAGTCGATCACTGATTTGAGCAACTGAACTTTCTTACTTGCATGAAATCTGAAATCCAATACCTCCGAAGATTCTAAGCTTTTTTCAAACGGCATTTGTTAAGTAGGCAGTCATTTCAGTTACTCAGTTCCAGATAAGCGTAAAGGACAAAGGTGGATGGATAGGGGGATGAAATGAGTTGAGTAATATAACCATGTTCATTATTTTAGTTTAGTTACTACAAGTACAATCATAATATTTTAAAAAGTAAGATGAAGCTGAAGTACTGAAGCTGGCTTATACCATGTTTAAATAAATTACTCTACATGCAACGTAATCCACCCCTTCCCTTCTTATCTCTTTCCAGTTGATATTTTAAAGATCTAGCTTGTGATTGGTTTCAAGAGTCAACAGTATTTGGAACATAACATCGGTAATCTTCTTAAGCTAAAGTATATTTGCACTTAATCTCCACTTGTATAGTTCACACTACAGCTCGTACAACTCCCTACCTCGTGTCTCATGTCATATAGGAAGTTAGGAAAGTTTAGCATTTCCAGAAATAGTAATGAGAGATCTATCTTGTATCTACCTCAGTAAGTCTTAGTGGTAGTAGAAGACGTGAAGCCGTCGTTTTTTTTAATGACGAGCATATACTTGATAAAAATAGGAGCATAGTATACGGACTTGTTCAGAAGCTAGTAGTAGTGTAATGAAAATAGTACATGTTATTTTTTTCTTTGCGTAGTAGTTTAGTTTACGAGGCACCGTTTTGCGGACTTCTTACGATCGATGTGCTAAAGTTATAATGAAACCGATTTAGTCAGAGCAAAACTTAGACAAAACTTATTATTAAATCGGGAGATGATGAGTTCACCTCTTGTTATGCAAGAATATTGCACGGCTTGATAGAGATGGGCCATTTAAATCCAGTAGTGGTATATTACAAGGTGGTGCCAAAGTGCGTACTCAAGTTAATGGGAGCTAGGTACTTAGTTGAAACTTCTGAGTATTTTCATTTCGCACGCTGTTAAAAACTGGAGAGTTACTGCTTAAAAGGCAATCAAGTTATACACTCCTGGCAGCCTAAGATCCCTAACATAAACTCATCAATCTCACGATGTTTGGCATCCTTATCATATCCTTTAGTAAATCTAGTTTGCCCTCCCGTTAGCGTTAGAACCGAAATACAGATGAACATCGCGTAAGTTTATGCACTCTTGAAACATTAATTATCTCTAAGGATTTGAACACATTATGCTACACAGCTTTGGCTCTAACTCATCCACAGTTTGGGAAACTGTCAAGTACGTTTATTCTATAAATTCATTTAAAAACGGAAACCCATACTAGAAAAAAGCTACAAAAATCATCCTACCCTTAACTTTAAGCTTTTCAAAAAGGATATAGAGAAATATGAAACAGTGCATGAATCATAATTTTAACAATCTTCAGTTTCCTCAGGATCAAAACCTCTGTGTTTAAGTTTCAATCTTTTTTCTTCTTTTTCATACTCTTCTTCGGCCAAAGCCACTTTTATCTCGTCACTAGAAACGTACTGAAGCCTCCGGCTTATCTCTGCATCCTGTCCCTCGTCCTACGGTTTATAAAATAAGCTCAACTTAATTTAATAAACGTAAATCCTTAACCGATCCCAATCCAAGCTGTGAATAACTACCTACACTTGCTAGATTAAATTAGTGTGACCATTTATAACAAGCAAGAATTCTGAGCATTTCACAATAAAACAAAAGAGCCCATACAGTAACCGTTCCACCGACACTAAAATAGACATCATCATCATCAATTCTAAAATAACTTTGACTAAATCATTCATAATCCACTGTCAACTGTTACTGTCTCTCTAGCTCTCAGGGTTTGGCTGTAACTTTATTAAAATTTATCTTTTTTTGGAACGCTTGCCAAAAATTAAAAAAAGGTGTAAAGAAAGCGTACAAAAGTACTTACAAATTCAGCACAAATGCATAGAGAATCCCCACGAATCATTACAATTCCGGCGTATATGTCCCCATAGAGGTTTTTCGTGAAGAAGCGTTGAATCGCATGGGACAGAACCAGATTATGGAAATAGTCCACAGATCTAAGGATCCCGATGTATATCTTGCCTCCGTACAGAACAGCCATTGTTTTTTCTAGAAATAGTAATACAACGAAACTTTTAGCACTTACCCTAATTGCTAACTCATCACCTCACCCCGCGGCTTGTATGTATATGAAAAACAATACATTGTGAAGCATGTTTAACATGGGAGAGATACCCCTTTTAACATGTAAAGGATAGGTGCAACGAGGGCGGCATGTGGGCGAGGACTTGTCATATTTTATAATGAAGTAAGATAAGCTAACTTATACTCACTTCCAACATCGTCTTTAGTAATAAGGTGAACATCTTCTTGGGCCTCTTTCACCATTTTATTGATCGATAAATCCATCTCCTCGGTAGAAAGAAATGCAACACGTTTTACTGAAATACAAATGAAATAACGTAAGATAAGCATCTTATCTTCGACTTTCGTGATATAACTCAATATCACAAGCAGTAACTTAATACCTACTTACCCAATGTTTCAGCAACGGTAACGGTAATGCCCGGGTACCGGTTTTTGGTCGATAGCTCTTCAACCCGTTGACCACGCAGCGTTCAGCCGTTAAACAGAAATAAAGCTGACCTCTGACCTTTTTAAAATATGACACCAAATTCACCAAAATTCCATATTTAATGATGTATCCCTACAAACTGCAATTAGTAGCTATTTGGTAATTTTTACGCTAATAAATAATGCAATGCTTCTGTTGTGCTTGTTTAGTTAAAATATAAACTATTTGAGAACTTACGACTTTTCTGGAAACTTTTCCGAATTCCTGTCAACCCTGCACCTATTTTACTCGAGTAAAGTTAGATAAGACGATAAGATAAGGTAAAGATAAGCCTTTAATCTACTTGTCTTTGTTCCTTTTGACTAAAAGGAGCATTCTTGGGTTCTTTTGTTCTATCGGCTTTAAAGGGAAGCTTCCTTTACACAAATCCATTCATTCCGTTGTTCTCTGGTTTTGTAATGCTATTTTGTCAGGATGTGAATTTATTTAGAATTTCTAACAGAAAGGTCACCTTGATCCGTTTGTATTAACTGATAAGTTCATTCATATCCTTGCTTGCTTGTATTATGCATTGCATGAAAAAGTCCAAAATAGTTGTAATTTTGGGCTAAAAGTAGCATTAATTCTTACATTTTAGCTTTCTCTGCATAGAAAAATACGCTTTTAATGCAATGTTATCCTATACGATACCAATGCAATGGCTATTTTTGTATCGATTGGGGATATTTTATGCAATAAAACAGTATATTTATAACAACAGGGTTAGGTTGACAGTTTAATTCAATGTCATGTAACAGTAACACAAATCACATAAGGGTTTTATCAACTTTCTAGTTCGTTAATTATAAGAAATCATCACATCGCTGGTCATGAAAATACAATGCCTACATTAAGTAGCAGTTAGTAATGTCTATTAATTACAGTACAATGCATTCTCCTTAATTACACAATTAATTAGGCGAGTTGATCAACAACTGGCTTGCTTGCATGTGTATTTTAAAACGATTTAAAAATTAAATATGCAGGATTGTACTTGAATTAAACATTTAATGTCGTCAGATTGTAGATCCAAACGACTATGAGATGACTATTACAATACAGATCGAACTCATTCTTTTAGATAAGCTTGATTGCATAGGTGAAGGCAAGAAATGCATAACAAGATGAAGATCATCAAAATTATTTTGATCTGAAGGGCAAGGCACGGGCTACTTCGGGTAGTATAATAGTGTAAACTTACCGTCTTAGTTACAACCTTAATTAATTAAATTAGGGACTGACTCGACAAAAATCACAGTAAAGAGCACCAGGATATTTTTAGAGAAATGCTTACTCGATCATTGACACTGCAAATAATGTTGCTTGGGCAGTTAAAAATGTTCATTATGCCATACAGTTTTTGACAGTTAGCTACATTTAGAGGTAAATTAATTTAACAATTTCCGTATGAGGGGCATTTTATTAAGAATTCCTTGGTAAGCAAGCAGTAAAGCTCACTTTTCTAGTATTTGTCACAGCGAAATGGCTAGTAACTTATACTTATTTAATCTAAAGAAAGTTATCGTTTCATAGTTTTGAACCAGGTTTCTTATCACTAGCTAGTAACTCTGAATCTTCTTTCCACGGAGCAGTGAAGTAAGGTATAACTCTCTTATAAGCTTCAGAAGGTACTAGGGCACTTAACGCCCAATGCGTAATGAAAGATGTGAGACCCCACAGCAAAACCTCTTGTGATTGTGTCTCATCGCTATAAACTTTTAAATTTTTCCACGTTGGATAAGGTCTTCCTTTGTACTTTTTATCCCAATTTACAGGATTGCATAGATGCTCAAGGGTGACTGTAAATGCATGGTCTACTTCATCTGGATTAATATTCAAATTCTTAGCATCTACTGGTCCACTTTTGATAAAACCTATAACAGGAGTTACTCCCAAGTGAGTCGAGATTGTTGGAAATATTCGTAAACTTGTCCAAACTTCTATAGTATCTTTAGATATTCCTAGTTCTTCCTCAGTCTCCCTTAATGCACCAACCACAGGGTCCTTTCCATCTTCAGGGTCCAGAGAACCTCCAGGAAATGATATTTCCCCTTTATGTTTCGACAAATTCGAGGACCTAAGATTGTACAAGATAGATGGTCTTCCTTTGGTATCGTAGCACAGGGGAATAAGCACCGCTGCCATTTTATACGAAGGATCATCAACGATATTCGAAGAGGCGTTAGCAACTTCTCGGTCATTATTCAAAATCTGAATACATCTACTCTTATTTTCAAGAGAGAATATACTCGGCCAATCGAAAGGCTGACTTTGCTTATCATCTTTATCTTTCAAAGTAGCTGACCCAGAACTTGACCCTGGTCCGGACGAAGAGGATGACGACGATGACGACGACACCGGAGTTGACATGGATGATGATGACGACGCTGAATTTGCAGAGGCTGTACGAATATTGCGTGGGAGCTTGTTCGCATTCACTGGCCACCGGCGGACAATTATCATTCTATCTACAATCAAAAGTACACAAATTAAATTAATCACGAGGAATTACTCTTTCTTATGCCAAATTATTGCGACTTACCACTTCAAAATGTAAAGTTGACTGAAGTCTTGACTTTAGAAGATCAATCTGGATCAAGAGGGGATACTGCAAGGAAAAAGCAGACATTAATGTAACTTTATGAATGATTACGATTACATGCATAGTTAAAGTTTATAAGTTATAAAACTATTATTTATACCTCAAATAATACTAATATTTAGCAAATAGTTTAATTCCATGATCTATTATTTTTTTAAAACCTAGATTTTAGCAAAAATACCATTACCATTATTGTATTTGTTGGGATTTGTTGACGAACACGAGTATATTTTTATGTAATCCGTGCTTTAATTGTTCGATACAATAATACAAAATGAGGTATTATTTGATGAGCGAAGAATTCCAAGCAAAATCCAACGCTTGACTGATAAAAATAGGCATAATTCGCCTCATCTTATCATTAGATAAGCCTAGCCTAAGTTGATTTCATAGTCAACAATTTACTTTACCGTAAAGTCGCGTAAATTAGCCGCGGTTAATCTAAGGGGAAAAAAAGATACTTTGAAGCATCTTCAATATAGGAGGGATACTCTGTTAAACATGTAAAGGATATGCATGCGGCTAAATTAACGCGGGCGGCTAATGTTCGCGACATTACGGTAAGTTGTAAACCCCCAAAAAGGATGATAAGCATTACGATTAATTTAATACCACGTTAACTTATTACTTACCCTTTGATCTTGCTTATCAATTTCGCAACAACGTTAGGTCAACTTGGGGTCAATCCTTCCTTCCATTCAACCTGTTGTTCCACTCATGTCCTCCTAATTCTTTACTTTTTGTAGAATTACTTCTAATTTAACGTTATCGTTGTAAATAATTCAAAACTTTTGAAAAAGTCAACTTCAAGTTCAAGTCCAGCTCAAAAAAGTCCAACTGAATGTGGGTTTTTAAAGCTAACTTTACCGGAGGTCGGTCCACGTGGATCCCACAACTTGTTTTTGTCAATGGTATGGGAATAACGATACGCTTATCATCGATAACCCAGAAAAGGTTTATCATCAAAACGTCCTAAAAATTCATACTAATACTTCCGAAGAAACGGTTATCATCATCGTATCGATAACCGAAAAATTTGCTTATTTAAAGATCAAAATGCAGCGTCAAGCGTCCTAAAAATGCATCCTTGTACTTCAAAAGAAAGGTTATCATCATCATCGTCTAATTATGATCAAAACGCAGCGTCAAGCGACCTAATGCATTCTTACTTTTAAAAAACGCTGAACGATAGCTTCAGAATCATAAAAAAATGTATTGTCCATTTTATTCGATATTATATGCGTTATTTAAATAATTATTACAGATTTTGTAAAAATAGGAATAAAAGTTGAAAAATGTTTAAGATAAGGTAATCTAATTAATAGTAATCAGGAACAGGGGCACATACGATCCTCACGAAATCCGCGTACTTGATCAAAGCGTTTGGGTTCGAAGTGACGTTGGCTTCTCGGAAGATTTGGTCAACTGTTGTGAGAGATAATTAATGAAATGACAATTAATTATAGAAATTAAATGACATTTTTCAGTCTTTTTTGGATAAATCATGAGGATTATTATATAAACCTTCTCTAGGACTAAGTTTTTCGCCCCATCGTCCAAGAATATGCTTGAGCTCTTTGGCCGTAATGGTCCCTTTATTTCCGGGATCTGCGGCTTTAAAAGCGTCGAGGATTTCATCAGGGACTTTCTCCACTTGGTTGTGCGAATGCATTACTTCCAAAAAGTCGGCGAAGGACATTTTTCCACCTTTTTATCAAAAAAATTGTTTTAAAATATGCATAGTATTTCTGTAAAAATTTGTTGTTAGTTCTGGGATATATACCTTTATCTTTCAAATACTTCCTCAGTTCATTGATAGTAGGGCTCATTCCAAGAGATCTCATGATAAGACTCAGCTCATCAAGCGTTCTGACGATCCCTCCATTCCGAGCGTTTAGGTAGAAGCACTCCCTGAACTCTGGATTAAGTATTAGGTCAAAGTTCAGAAAACATTTGCAATTAGGATATGTTAAAAAGCATTTAACTGCATTAATTTAATTACCATCAATATCCTCTTCGCGAAAAAATCTAGCCATGTTATGTTTGGGTATTAAAACGCTTTATTTAACTAAATACTTCAACTAAAAAAATACAATATAATTTTACCCAGATTCAGGCAAACATTCACTAATAACCTTAGCCTATTTATTATAACGTGTGAAAAACTACTTTACCTAATACACGATTAATACCTAAACCTAACTGTTTTTTCAGGCATCGATACTCAATTAATTTAATTTACACAGGCTTGGCCCTTATCTATAAAGATAAGCGCATAAATGACAGCGATGACACTTCTGTGCGTAAAGTGACATAAATACAGGTTACACGATACTTTAATAAATTAGTATGAAGTATGAATGATCATGGCCATAATGTAGACGAATACTTTACGGCCACATAAGATATAAGACGGATACTTTTCTTGCTTTAAAGGTTCAACAAAAAGCTTAAATCGAACTGTACATTCATTTTATTCCATCCAACCATCCATTCTTACTAACTTATGCTTATAAAATACAGCAATCGGTCTTCATGCATACAGGATAATAGCCAGGTAAAGGTAGGGATGATGGGATAATCAAAACTTGATTCAATCCAATGACCATACACCTGCTTCATACACCTTTTTAATCCTTCTCATCCCTTTTATACATTGCAATAATAGCCAAGACCTCTGTACTATTGTTGGTACAAATGCAAGTAAAAGCATGATATCTTCCAATACACAAAAACTCCTAAACCTGCGTTATCTATGAACAATTTACCTGGTTATAGCAATAGCCAGGACTACATGCGACTTTACACAAAGTTAATACTGCCTTTTGGATGACGATACGATGCACTTGTACCTACCTAGTAAGTTAGGGATACAATTACACAGAATAAAAAAACTATATCTAAGTGCGAATGGCTTTTTTTTATTCATATGAAACCAAATCCAGTTAAAACCCACAGATTTAGATAGTACCCAAGCCAGTCTAAATAAAATAACCCTTCCATGGACATATGCACTAAAGAATAAAATAAAGTAAAGTGTGTAAAAAGCAGCTTTTATCCATCCATTTCTTCCACACCAACTTATCAGTTTGCTTAAAATATTGTGAAGTTGGAAGTATTCACAAATAAAATAAAATATGTAAATGCAATAATAAAAAATTAGTGGGTCGAACGAATGTGCTCATGAAAAGGCATCCATCAATATGTAAGTTTTTTATCACAATAAAATGGACATAATTTGACACAATGTTAAAAGTACTGGAAACTGGAGTCTTTCAATAACTACTTTAGGGAAAAACATTCATCAAACTGTATATTTAGTTGCAGAAGATGCAAAAAGAAGGAAATGAAACGAATCCGACAAAAACTCCCATAAATGAGACTGTTAATCTGATATGGGATAATTGCCCTGTAGGTCAAGTCAATCGCTGTATTAATCATTAATAATTAATCAGTTAAAAAGGGGAGTGGACGCTGCGTACGGAAATAGGGGTTTGATAATATTTATTAAGATTAAACTCTGCATGTAAAGAATAAGAACGCACGACATACTACGAACGATTTCATAAAAGTAACACAGTATAACACATTCATCGTTAAATGTAAGCCACAACAACAAGACCAGTAGCAAGTAGTAGGAAGGATGATTGATTGATAACTTTAAATGTTATCTTGAGTTTAGTATGCAAAATATCGTATAAATAGATTTGGTTGAACCAGGAAAAAATAACATTTCCACGATTCATGAATTATTTATTCATCTTTAGTTTCATTCCGTGAGTTGTGGTCAGTAAAAGTAGTTTCATATTTTATAAATAATCGTCTGGGATTTTGAGAAAGCTAGCGTTCTTTCCTGGCACGTTTTATGTGCTAATTTTTTTACGAGTCTTGGTTAAGTTTACTTGCAAACATTTTTAAGAACTAGGACTAGGATTCATACGCAAATTGCTGTTGATCGTGGGAAATTACTCCAGAGGAAAGTGTACTTGTTCTGGGGAACTAATTTATATTGATTAGTTGAGCATTATTAAAGTTAATATTACGTAAGGAATCAGACAGAATCATACTTGATGCAAAAAAATACAAAGAATCATCATTAGACATTTTCCCCAGACGATATTAAGGCATTCGCTAGTTAAACCCAATGCAATGCAACGGCTACACAGCTCAGATTGCATAATTAATGTTTAAAGATAGTAGGAATCAGTCAGTTACTTTACTTGTTGTACTTTTACTAAATACAGCTTTTTATCAGTAGGTTTTGAATTTCATTACTGATTGAAACTTGACATTGTGACAATTAACCGTGTTGAATTTGATCTGTTACGTTACGTAACAGCCCAAAGTCCATGCACATGATGAATATGACAGACCGTAGATTCTAGCTGGACTATGACTAATTTGGCTTTTTTTAATGTATCCATCGTGCGTGGAAAGCTAAAAATTGTGTTATTTTTATAGTGATGACGATGAGTAGTTAATTAGTAAAGATAGAGAGATATACGAGCTCCAAATGTACGATGCATTTAACCTTTTGTAACTTTTGTGTCATTATTCCAGATATTATTCATGATGGAGGGTTCCAAACTCTGTGGGAAAGTTATTGATGTTCTGCAGTTATTTATACACATAATCCATGCATATCTAGAAGCGTTTTATAGAGTTTTTGTTCCACCTCCGCTGAGGTCTTTAACAGGAGAAATAGTTCTAGTAAGCCCTTTCAAAGTGTCTTATTCTAAGTTAACATGAAGTTGTTCTGTTTTATGAAATGTTTAACTAAGTATTTATATATAGGTTACAGGCTCGGCTAAAGGGATTGGAGCAGCATTATGCAGACGATTAGCTATACTAAAGACCACAGTTATTATGTGGGACTGTGATAGTGAAGAAAATGATGCCCTTGCCACAGAATTGAGGTCCCAAGGGGCCAGAGTTCATCCGTACAATTTAGACATATCAGATATAAACCAAGTAGCATTGACAGCAGCGAAGGTATTTTACTTTCATTAGAAAAGTGTATCCACAGTATTTAATGTTAAAATCTTAAAATGCAATATTGTAACTTTTAGGTACGGGAGGAAGTTGGAGATGTCACGATAGTAATTAACAACGCTGGAATCGCACCCCTTTCAGAATTTTTAAAAACATCCCCGGAAGCTTTAGAGAAAACTTTTCAAGTCAATGTCTTAGCTCATTTTTGGATCCTTAAAGAATTCCTTCCCAGAATGATTGATACGCATCACGGTCATATAGTTAGTTTATGCTCCATTGGAGGAATACGTCCTATGGGGGGCTCAGTTCCGTATTTTAGTTCTAAGTTTGCCGTCCGTGGGTACGTAGAGTCTTTAAAATTGCAACTAGCACTTTTAGACTGTCCAGGGATTCGATTCACGACCGCGTATCCGTCTTTTGTGGAGACAGGTCTTATCAAGGATGTTAAATACGCCGATAAGAATGCTACTTGGTAAGGACTTGGTTGTCCTGTAAAATCAATATCCAACCAAGTGACGTGTAGTTCTTCATATTTTAAAATAATTCCAGGATGAACTCTCTAATACCTTTTCTTCAACCTGATGAGGTAGCAGCAAGCATTATAGAAGGGGTACAACGTGGTTATGAACATGTTTACTGCCCATGGATATTACCATACCTGGTGAAATTAGAGTGGTAAGTAACAAATCATAATTGGAATTCTATCTTGTATGTACAACTTAATAAAAAGGAGGAGTAATTAGTATTTAATTCACTGTATTCTAGTTTACTTCCATTGAAGCTCAGAAAAGAGGTCCAAATGAAGTTGGATAGAGTTCTCTCCCATCCTGAATTAATGTACCAAAAATCTGGACAATGATAAAAGCCTACCTTCAATTAATTTGAGTGCCACAGACATCAACGATAATTTTTACACTGAATAATTCACATCCAAATGATGTATCTCCCGACAAGATGGTCTTTTATAAAAATGTGAATGAAATTCGGACCGTGAAACAATTTGTGTGTTTTTGGTAAGCTTCTTTATTAAGAATTGAATTGACAACCTAAAGCCAACAGTTTTGCTTTGCTTAAAAGTTAAGCGACAAACTCGTAAGGAATAGGGTGGAGTAGCTGTGGAGCGTTGTTTTTCGCACTGACGAAATGAGCTGGGCGGGGCTGCTTAGGCTAATTTCCAGACAACAAAATGCATTAATTTTAATCGATTTCAACCCCTTAAATTGACTTTAATAGCTATAAACACAAACATACCTGTCTCTTGCAGACAACATGGACCCCTTTCCCCTTAGCCTCTTTCTTCAATTTTTCGTTTTCCTTCACTCGCTCCAAAAAGTCAGTTCGACATTTGGAGTGGAGTAAATGCTCGACTCGTACGTTAATCCTTTAAAACCCCGTATAAAAGTCACAAAAATATTTCCGACATACAATATACACGCTTTGCTTAGATAAGCCCACTAAAATCGTTAAAACTTTCCTCACCTCTTAGCAAGGATCTTGCCCCTGACACGCTTGTTTACAGTTACACCGACGGCCCTTTTAGTTACATTGTAGACACGCCCGGTCTTCCCGTGATAATACTTATACGGCATGCCCTTTTGAACTGCACCATTTCCCTACAAAAAGCCACCAAAAAACAACAAATTAAGGTTTAGCGATACAAAATAATCCAACAAAGTGTAACAGAAACCTGTACCTTGATATCAACGATGTCTCCCACTTTATAAGCTTTCATATAAGTCCCCAAAGGGATTAGACCTTTCTTTCCAAACGGTCGTGAGAAGAGATCCCGAGTTCCTCGGCGCTTACCCTTAGGATTCGTCATCTTATAGGAAAAAGCTTTACTTTATCTGCAAACAAACACAATTAAATAAATAAAAACCCCCAAACATCATCAGTAATTCGGGAACACGGTCACGCCGTTCCCAGCTAATTTTAGAATTTTAACATGGAAGGGATAGCAGGGGGCGTGGCCTATTAACATTGTAGGTATTTCACGTAATTTGACCGCGTTCCGAGGTAAAAAAGAATTACACTTCCCCGTTCGCCTATGCTTAATTTCGAACCACACCCACATTCACAAAACTACACATTTTAACCCCCCAAGCCCCAAGCTCCAAGCCCAGCCCACGATCTATAAGTTCAAAGTAAACAAAAAAAAACAGATGCAAATTGGATAACTTACCTTATCTGCTTCCAAATAAGTGGAAAACGCTTATCAAAACGCTTATCAAAATGTTCCAAAACTGGATAACCCTTGGATTGGATCTAGAGTAGCTAGGAGCAAGCAACCCTTGAAATGCAGCGTGCGTGATAAACAACAGCCGCTTCCCCAATCACAAGCTATTCTATTAAAAGAACTGAGCAGAGCAGGATATAGCCTCCGTTTCACTGCCTAATCCGTGGAGAAAGCTACTTTCACCATATAAAAAAACTTTCACCACCTTTGACCTTCCATTATTGGAAGAGTTTATGGAAAGTTTCGAATATTTTTGGATGATTTTACTGCAATTTAATTGGGGCTTATCGTAAAAGATAAAGGGGATTTTTTAAACAGATGAGAATACGTCAGGAGCTTTGCTCTTTGCAGGAGAACTTTCACTAGAAAAAGCTAGCAGTATAAGGGGGATTATTATTCATTTCATTTGATACTGTTTGTGGTAATTCTTAATGGGGATTGCTGTTTGTGGTATGTAATTATGTTGAATTCTGGCATTTAAACAGTGATAGACGTGGGGGAGAATTCAGGGGAATAATGGTAGCTTTTGAGTGAAGAATATTTAAAAGAATGGGTTAAAAGAGCTTTGTATAATTACAATTTTGGGTTAATCTTGATCAATGATGAGATGACAAGCAACAAGGGCTAAGAAAACGCCTTGGCTTTATTGCAGTTTCATATGATAAGTATAAAAAATATGCCCGTTGAAGTAGAAATAGCAAAAAAGAAATGAGTGAGGCAATAAAGCTGTGCTGATTTTTATTTACAGGTACTTTATTCATAAATTCATGTAGAAGTGTTTTACAGTCATGGGAAAGTTTATTACGACTTATACCAATGTTGTATTGACCTTATCATCAGGAGCTAAGGGGTGGTACAAGGGATCTGCCGTTTTTAATGGAACTACTTGGCTTTTACAAGAACTCCATAAGCCTACGATTGATTTATACTTTGTTTTTTTACAAATTGTGATTTTGTGGTACAAGATTTCAGCAGAGAAAGCCCCAAGGGTTATCCCTATTCCTGTCATATACGCAATTAAAATTATTTTTACAGAAGAGTCGAGAGAAAGTTTTACAAAATCATCACAGTCCCCATCCCCCGCATCATCGCAATTAGAGCCATACCCTTCTTGATTTGTCCGTCTATAGATCTTTGCTGTGTACCGTTTGTACCAATACATGGTAATGCTACTTTCCTGAAGCTTGACTAAAGTTTGGAACAAATATTCCGACAGATAGGAGCGCATAACCCAATAGAAATGAATCTCGTCGAAAGGCTCCTCAACAATGTAACAACTTGAGTTAAACCTCCGTCCAAGATTTTGACTACTTTTGAGCAAGTTCTTGTACTCTGCGTACAAGGAAATAACACCTTTGAGCTCAGCCAGCTTTGTGTACCACGACTGGTCGGGAATATTATTAAAAATGTCAATGGAAGGGTCAAAGACAAATAGATCGGGGGAAAACACCATATCGAATTTCGAAATCTGAGCTCCAACCAACTGCTCAGCAAATTTTATGTACTCTTTGTCAGCAAGTACGAAGCGATAGCCAGCCTCAAAAGCTTCCTTTATGGTCGGGATAACTTTATATTTCAGTGGAGCAGTCACATCCGTCGTCATGAAGCATTGGTATTCATAGCTAAGTAGTGTGGATGTTAGGGCTATTATACTTAGCCAGAAAGACCACTTATTTTGCTGCTGTTGACCTATAAGATTCCAAAGTAGATCAGTGGCATGACCCATGTTGCGCTTTAGGACCGCGGTAGCCAGCGCGACTGCTAAAATAGCAAGCCACACATAGAGGTCGAAGGGTTTCACAAAGAAACTCCAACTAGGACTTTCTAGGCTGCCTCTCGATAAGCAATAGATAAAGTTCATTTCCTTATCATCGTACAAGTACAGTTTACTGTTGAAGACCTGCATTTCATCAGAAAGTGTGCAGTCTAAGCAGATTTTTAATGAAGTTTCGTCGAAATCCTCGAAGTAATCGTCAATATGCCGGATCGTTAAATTTAATTTGTTCCCAATTATTTTCCACAATGCCAGCATATCATTGCATCGATCCTCATCATCGAAGTTTACTTCGCAGTCTTGTAATTTCGGCTTTTCCACAAGTGGTAGTAGAGACTGGTCTAAAACTGCAGCACTTTGATAATAAGCTGTTAAACGTTGACCTCTCCAGTTTAGCTTTTGATGAAGCTTCATGATGGAGTTTTGACTGAGGGGGTTCGTATATGAAATTGAGGGTTTCCATTCAAGTTTTGATGAGGGTTCGGGACAAATATAGCAGAACACGGCGATATCTTGTAATTTTAAGTTTTTCAAACGGAATAAAATCAATGGGACCTGAACGTCAAATTCTACTAAACTATCTAGAGCCGTTTCATCTTCTTCTAGGTCATAATTTTCAGATGTTTCTTCAATGGGATTAATAGAAACTGATCCAAGTATAGGGAATACTACGCAGAATATTAAACTTTCTGAGTACCGAAATCCAGACATTTTAATAACTTGTTGGATTTCAAGTAAGGAAACTGGAAATATGACAAACGTGTAGCAATTTCCTTTCCTAAAGTTTGATTTGGTAGTGGATATATTTTCATACTCCTCCAAATCCCTATTTTCGAATTCTTCAGTATTAATATTAATAGTACTACTGTTTGAAATACGCGAAGGGGTAGTTTTCAGTTGTATAGAAGCATACAGGCTCATTTCAAAATATTGGATTAAATCAGTAATGTATTGGATGCCTGCGCTACCCGATAAGTGGTTGAGATTCTCTTGGGATACTATCATATCTACCTTACAGGTTTTAATGAAATCAAAACTATATAAATGTGGGAGTGGTATTGCTGAAAAAGCAGTATGGACGACGCAACAAAATACAAAAAGTTGGAGACCCTTTACTGATAACATGATTGCAATTGGAGGAGGATAAGGTAACTGAATCCTAGGTCCAGACTTGGACAGGAAATATATTTTGGTATTTTACAGATAAAATCTCTACTTGAATTACGATTGGGGTGTGTAAAACATGGATGTTTTTGGAGAAAGTTTTATTTGTCTAATGCAATGCATTGTTAATTTTTATTTCCTGTGCGTTTAAATTGTTTTGTACAAAGTTCCTCATTCAATAAGAAAGTATTTAAACTACAGTTCAAAGATCCATCATCGATTTTTCAACGTTCAACCCATAATTTGTTCTTTTCTTCAACTGTACATGAACAAAGGCCTAGAGTACTGCAATTGAAAGCTGTCTCTCTTTATTCGAGTTATACGCATTGTTATGTTAGTTCTCGTAACATGAAAAATACCAATTGATGGTAAATACACTATTGTAATGAACAGGAAGAGCATAATGCATGCCTAAACAAACGGATTGTTGGAAATGTGTGGTTATCGTACATAAAGGTAAGTAATGTAAGTGATAGTGGCATTTAAAAGTTTTATTTTATTTCATTTTGAAAAGTTCATGCAGTTACAGGCTGCTGTAACTTACAGCATACGATACATACAGGCCGCATAATCTTCATTGTTCCAGTTAGGAAACAACAGTTCATTGTTCATATCTCTAAAATCTTTAAAATAGATCCGAGAAAGTTCTTTGAAACCCAAGTTGATGCACGCTTTCCTTGACCACGGACTCGTAAAGAAACTTTTTACACATGTATGACCCTCCGCTTTCAGAAACTCTAAGGACATTCTATACATTTCTGATGCCAGCCCTTGTCCCCTGAACTTTCGATCTGTCGATGCCGTAAAAAAGTCTGCGATTTCAGAAACTCCCAATGTTTCCCGGATATTTGCTCCCTTGTCGATATCGTTCATTAGTTTTTCCAAAATTTTCATTTGTTGGCTTTTGAAATTGAATTTTGAATAAGGGGTTTCAGCCTTTTCCACAAATGTTATTCGTACACTTGCTACCTATTCAGTTCCACGAAACGTTGTTTAAAATTGTTATATTTCTTACCCTAACTGTTGTAAGTTATTCATATAATAAATACCTCATGGGTCTCCTTGTGCTCAGCAAAAAAGCTGTGACCCTCTCCAAAAACGGACTCATAAATTTGTTCAAAGTCTTCAGCATAATCCTCAGAATATCCTAGTGCCTTGCTTATTGGTTCATCTCGGTAGAAATTTCCACGAAGATGTTCGAAAATTCGGGGAATATCTAAGCTACCTGGATATATTCGTTTGAAAGTAAAATCTTTCCATTCCTTTAGCACAATTTCAGCCATCGTACTTTAAAAGTTTTAAGGCTAAATAAAAGACTAAATATATGCTTGCCAGTTAAAACTTTAGATGTTTGTTCTACACTCGTAAATATACGTTTATTTTTCCTGTGTTATAACATTATTGTGCTAATGACTTACAGTTTCTTATTAGTAAATGACATTAGGAGAGCTTCATTAGTTTATGCTAATGACGATCAAAAGGAAGGGCGATAAGACTGAGCTTTATCCCAGAAAAAAATAAACGCAAATAGTTTCCAAAGTAAAGCCATCTAACTGTTGCTACGACCCTTGGGCAGGCCTTCGCTTATCCTAGATACATTGGAAGAAAACATAAATGAGACTGGTAGGTAGGATTTCTGACAAAAGCATGCATTTAGGATACATAAGCTTGCATTACCATACCATTGAAGGATGGATACATAGCTAGCAACTCATCCTGCCATCGAAGGAAACAGAGTACACCGCGATTGGACCCCAAAAAAGATCATTACTACTGACCAAAGATTTACATACATTATGCAAGTATTAAGTAAAAACGGTTGAGAAACTCGCAAGTATGAGTGAGTAAACTATTATGCTGGCTACTAACAACAAGAAAAAAACAACGTGTGATTTTTTGAGTAATTAGTGGCAGTTTGCATGAAGTGTTGAGCTACGACTTCCTTACAGAACCCAAAACTATCTAACAATAATATGATGACTTGTGATTTATCAAGAAAAAATGCTGGAGTTTTCCATCCCGTTCATTATTCATGGGACGCGTTTTAGTAATATTTCTTCTAGGGATTTAATACACTAGTTTAGTTGAGTCAGTAGTCGTTCCTTGGTAGTCATTTAACCATTTAAGCTGATTAAAAAGGCATAGGATTAAAGATTTCTAGTGAATGCGCTTAGTTTCTGTGTGTTCCTAAAGAACCATCCATGCAGAGGCTTACGAGTTACGATAGAACGATACATTTTTTCTAAGAAATGTGCCTTTAGGAGATTTGTACATGACATCAACCAAGACCAATGGTAGTTGAAAACTACAAATGACAACAGTTGACAGTCCAAATAGCTTAGATTTTTAAGTTACTGACAGTCAGTTGCCCATAAACTGCTTTTGGAAACTGACATTCGGACTTTTAATTTTAATTTTAATAGTTTCCACAAAACAGAGTTTGATTTTTATTCTTTGAACGTCATTTATTTTAGTTGTTTTTAATGTATAAGCCATCTTGGGTTTCCTTCCTGTGGAAAACATGGGTTCTCATAAAACAACTATTTTTAAACACAATCGTCACTTTACCGAGAGATATGAGGTAATAAATCATTGGTATTTGGAACTGCTAGCATACAAGATGAGTAAACGAGTAATTGGAAAGGTACTTTTTTGGTATGCATTTTTATTAGAAAGATATTCTTGACATGGGAACTGAAACGGCAGTTGTATCTTGAACAAAGGCGAAATGCAACCGTTGGTAAGCTCTTTGATGAAACGGTTAAAAAGTATCCCAACAAAGTCTGCTATTATTTCGAAGAGGAGAGATGGACATTCAAACAGGTTAAATTTCAAAAACGGGGTTATAATTCTTCTACATTTATCATGCAAGCTTAAAAGCATTAAATGAGAAAGACAGCTTCAAAAATTTAGATTCAGACTTATGCCAATCAAGTTGGAAACTACTTCCAAAGCCAAGGGTACAAAAAAGGAGACTGCATAGCTCTAATGATGGAGAATCGACCCAAGTTCATTTTCATTTGGTTAGGCTTATCGAAGGTAAATGTAAAATGTTGAATTCGTAGTTTAAAAAAACAATTTCTCGGGGTTTTATTTTGTATGTAAATAAATCATTAAAATTTAGATTGGAGTGATTACAAGTTGGATAAATATAAACCTAAGGCATCAGTCCTTACTCCATTGTCTTCGTGCTGGGAATGCCCAAGCCATTATTTTTGGACAAGAATGCTCGGATGGTTAGTGATAAAGTTTTTAACAATTACAAAATATACACATGAACCTTAAAAACGATTTATTCTTAATAATTTTAATTCCTCTATAGCCATTAAGGAAATCGTTGGAACGGAGGAACTTCCGGAACACATGAAATATTTCACTTTGGGAAAAACTTCAACACACCGAACATCTCCTTTCAGTGGCTTTCAGCCTGTAGATTTTGCCCCCGAACTTTTTGATGCAAGTCCGAGAAATCCTATCCCAAATGACCGAGTTAACTTTGAGGATGTTTTTTGCTACATTTTTACTTCCGGTACTACTGGACTACCCAAGGCTGCAGTTCTTACCCATTCCAGGTGAATTTCTTGAATGTAAAGAAACTATACTGTAAGACTCATAAAAATAATACAACCTCTATTTCATTTCAGAGTGATTACAGGAGTGTTCGGTCCCCATTACATGGTAGGTCTTTCAATGGACGATATTCTATACACTTCCCTGCCACTATACCACATCCAAGGAGGTATTGTAGGTGCTTGTCAACCCCTTTTCTTTGGAATGAGCCAAGTTTTAGTCCGGAAGTTTTCCGTATCAAGATTTTGGAAAGATTGTATAAGATATGATGTAACGGTGGCCCAATATCTCGGGGTTATATGTCGCTACCTCTTAAATCAACCTGTAACGCCAGAAGATAAGGCTCATCATGTTAAAAAAATGTTTGGAAACGGGATGAAAACTGAGGTTTGGGTACCTTTTCTGGAAAGGTTTAACAATCCATTGATCATCGAACTTTATGGTGCTACTGAGGGAAATTGTCAAATGGGTATGTCTAAACTTTTGTTGATTAATCGTATTTGATTTGTATGAAAAATAAAGGGGAAGTATTTTCTAAATATTACAGCAAATTTTGAAGGAATCGTTGGACCTTGTGGATCCCTGCCTTACGGGATTTTAGGAAATATATTTCAATTTCCACTAGGTATCTTCAAAGTAGACGAGGAAACGGGAGAGTTACTTCGAGACCGGAGAACAGGATTTGCAATCCCATGCAAGCCAAATGAACGAGGGGAACTACTTGGAATGATTACTAATGAACCCATGAGAGAATTTACAGGGTATAATTATAATGTTGATTAACTAATTATAAATTATTTAGGGGAAAAACCAAAGGGATATTTTTATCAAAGGTATACCGATGCAATTGCAACAAATAAGAAGACTGTCCGCTACATCAGGAAGGATCAAGACAGATACTTTAGAAGTGGTATGACTATTTGTTTCAATTCGGAACATCTTGAGACTTACACACGCTTTAATACAATTTTTCTTATAATTTCTAGGCGACATTCTCATGAAGGACGAACTAAACTACATGTACTTCCTCGACAGATTAGGATCTTCATTTCGTTGGAAAGGGGAAATAATTTCCTCGGAAGAAGTGACCAGCGTAATAAATAATTCAATTGGTATGAAAGACGCCAACGTAGTTGTGTTCGGAGTTCCTGTTCCTCATACAGACGGTAAAGCTGGCATGGTTATCATATCCAACGTTAGTAAAGAGCACATTCAAGGCGTACTGAAGAAACTAAATGCTGCAGTTAAGAAGTTCCTCCCAACTTATGCTAGGCCTTTGTTTGTAAGATTTGTGGAGAAAATTGATTTCACTGGTAAGTTATAAAAGATAAGTTATAAAATTATGAGTTTAATTTTTGAGGAAATGTACATAGAAATATCTTCAAATTGCTTTAGGTACTTTTAAATTTCAAACGAACTCTCTGCAACAGCAAGGATTTAATATTTCCATCATCGCAAACGATCCTATATATTATCTTGAGAAAGGATCTTATGAGCCCCTGGATGCTACCGCTTACCAGAACATTACTGATGGAAACATGAAATTTTAATAGACCTGTTTAATTAAGCTTATGAATTTTCTGACAGTTTTTTGAGAGTTTGATTTTTGATTTCTTATTCTTTTGAGAGGAGCCAGTTTGTTTAATTTATATGGGAGAAAGTCCCAATTCCTCGAGAAATTTAATTATGAGGAAGTTCGTTTTATTTATTAAGATTCTTTTTTATCTTGATTCCACGCATGCATGGTTTTATGAAAAGTATATTTTAAGTTGTAAATATATTATTATTTTAACTGTCTGTCGCAAATTAATTTTAAACTTCACCCACATAGGTAACCGTTTAATAATACTCGTTTGCTATTGCGATTGCGAAGTCTAGGACAAAAGTCAGACCAATGTGGCACGTTTAATGTGGCTTATAAAAATTCATTCTAAGACGAGTAGCGTCACAAATCTAATCCGATAATTTAATAAGCAAATTTCTTAAAATCTCTACTACAGTATATATAAAGCAGTATTTTATATTGAAGTATGTGATGGATTTCATGCGGCCGATACCATTGTAGACAGACTGTACCTTACAATAAATTGAATACTACACTGCAGTAATATTACACTTTTCCAGCTTATTTCACGATGACAAAAATTATAAACCCATTTAATGCATCATCAGGTTCAATGTAAATAATAATAGGCGTGATATAAGCACGCTGATCACAGCCAAATGGCATTTACGCCTTATCCAATTTGGAATTAAATGATACCGATTAATAATGATGGATGAATTCATATGAAGGTTTGTGATAAGAGATTGCAGTTTTGGTAGTGCTTGCTGTCATTTGCATGACAATAATGCAGAACTTTCATGCTACTGAACTACTACGTGAGTTTTGTTATCCGGTTAAAACGCTATTATTTTTAAACCAACTTACATTTAATTGCATTTAATCTAGGTAGTGTTTCAAAAAGAGTAATATTTATAAAGTAAAATGAACTCCGGTTTAAAAAGACTATTACTCTTCACGATCTTTATGAATCAGGTAATTACATTTTAATTAATGTTTCACTTTCTGCAAGTATCATCAAACTATACCGCAATGAATGTAATTTCATATCAATTCCATACAGAACTTGATCAAAGTCACATCCCAAGAGGTGCTCTACTACGGATTCTTCTTCGATGAAAGTACATCCCATTCCCTAAAAGCCCTTTCAGACTCCTACTTGACTAAATGCATTGATAACATAACAGAATTCAAATCCTTTCTCGAAGACTCCTCCAACCGTTGGAACGTTTCCGATATAAATTCCTACTACACGAAACCCTTAGATCCAAATTCTCAAAGCTTCGACCCCTACTACCACGTTACGGCTAAATACTGTGGGGATACTAACTGTAATTTGTACGCCACTTCGGTCGATTCTTCACTAAATGAAGTGTTCGAAATGCACCTCATAGGCTTCGTATTCACCAATCGTACCTTTGGACTTCGGGTCAATCTCACTGCAGAAGAGAGACTCCTTTTCGATTTCGACAGCAGAAAGACCCTGTTTAATAGTCATTTCGAATTGGAACGTTCTCAACTCCCAGAAAATATAATTCGACAAGGAAATCAAACTTATGAATCATTACAGTTTATTTCTCAGGATGAGAACTTCAATCCTACGAATGATCGACCCCATGTAACCCTTGGGTGTGCCCCACAAATATCTGCTGTAACCACTGGACTCGATCTTCTAGAGATAATCCAGCTAGAACATCGGCCCAACGAGACAGTGAAGCAGTATTTCACCCTGGATGATGGCATAATGGGGGCTCAAGTCGTACAATATGAAGACAAGGGCGAGACTTACTTTGTGATTTATCCTAATGCAAAAGCTGTGGCTAATGCTACTTTTAAACCTTATTATCAGAATTCTGCAGGAGGAAGGTATAGTAGTGGAAATGTTATGCTTATCTTCGGAATAGTGCTAGTCATTTTAAATTATAATTCAGTGTAAGTAGTTGTCAGAAAACTTTCAGTTTAGTGTATGCTGAATAAAGCGTTCAATCTGAATTTATATTTTTTGTAAAATTATCTTCTTAATGTAAGAACATTAAACTTTACTTCACCAAGGATAGTCCAATCGCTTTGTTTAGTCAATTGAATCCGAGTATGCCACAAAAAAGCAAAATTAATCAATACAAATCGCAAATATACGTATAAAAAGGTTTTATTGCAATGTTGTTGTTTCTACGACAGGCAAGACTATAGCAATTCTCTGATAACTAAATAATTATTATTACAAAATATTCTAAACTTTCATAATATAACTACGTATCACAGGCTTTAACTCATCTAGTTTCAAGTTAGTCTTATTAGAATTAATTTACGGATGAACCAACTTCTTCCCAGATCACGTATCCTCTCCATTTTTAAGGAAAGTCTATATAGCCTTCTTTCTACCGAATATCTTGTTTTCAGATTATTCTTCTACAATCTTGGCAGGAATAACTGAATGGGCTGCTTCTGCTTCCGGTTCCGTTACTTCTACAGATTCCTATAAATAATAATAAAAAAACATGATTTATACTGGCATTTTCCCTACAATTCAATTGCATTTGTACTCATGCAAGTTCTGGAAAAAGGGATTTATCCAATCTTAAAATTGGGATTCTTTAGAGGGATGTAAACCGAAATTGTAAAAATGGCAGTCTCGACAATACAAACTTTAAAAAGCAACCAAACCATGATTTCTAGAAAAACCCTAATGTAATGAACAATATCCTGATACTTATCACTAATAGTCGTACTGATAAGAAAGATAAATACCTCAGCAGGCATCGAATGCTCTACTTCAGGGACCTTGGGATCTTCACTTTCAACCAAAATGCCAGAATGTTCCCCTTCAACCAAAATTTCAGCATGTTCTTCTTCAACCGAAATGTCAGAATGTTCAGCAGATTTATCAAGACTTTCGCCAACAATCTTTTTGTCCATTTCCAAGTTCTCGTTAGTAGGATGGGCGTTCGCAAATTCAAAAGCCCCAATGACAAGGACGCACATGAGAAATTTCTGATATGAATTCATGATTTTAAATCGAAAACCCCGAAAGTCTTGATATACAAAAAGATGTGGTATTTCCTGTGGACAAATTAGTAAATCTCTGAAAGGAATATCTGGACAAAATGTGCTTTAATATGAGATCCGGTCCGCTTTTTATATGCATTTGGTGACCTAAATCCAAACTGGTATGGTTGTATTGGACGGCAACTCAGGAACAGCCAAGGGAAATATTGTTTAAAGAGAAAGTTCAGGGTCAGAAAAACGGAAAGTTTAGGAAATCATCTTTACAATAGGAACATTAACATGATTAAAATGGCTAAGGGATGGATACTTGCAAGTTGCAACTACTGTATTTATAGTGCACTACTGTATACTAAAATACACATAGAAAGCTGTTGCATACGCTGATCTTATTTTACTTTTCTAGTTCTACTGACCAATGCGATGACATTCAACGCTTTATTAATGAAATTACCGTTAAGTTCTCATAATCTCATATGCAGTCCGGTCTAGTATTACATTCTGGGGGTTCTTCTGAGGGACAGTTATCAAATTTAATTTTAAAAGGACTGCTATTTTAGAGGGGCTTCTATTATACTTACTGCATGGGCTAAAATACTGGTATACACATACTCAATGTCAATAGCTCAATTCACAAAATAATTCGACCCCTTCACCCTGTATAAAAACAGAGTATAAACTGTCTTAAAGGTTCATGAATTCCTGCGGTATTAACATGGAAATTAAGAACCCGTTATAATACCAAAATAAATAAAGTTTCATAATTCCGCTTTCTTAAACTTAAAGCTCAAATATACTAAGAATCCTGTACATGGATGATCCTAATTAAATTAAAGCATTTATTTTTATAGTCTTTTACTCCTCAATATCTTAGCAATGCATGTCCTCGATTCATTGACTGAATTAGACAAATAATACATGGTACAATTGGTTTAAAATAAAATAAAACACTATCACAAATTTACAAAGCTTTCTATCTTTACTATTACTATATTTTTAACTATGGATTTTGAAATTTACACTAAGAAATAAAGAATTTTTTTGGGCGACCTTTTTTACGCTTTCCTTGCATGCAAACGGCATAAATGTTTAACTATGGATTTCTAAAAATCCATAGTAAGAAATAGAGTTTTGACTATGTAAATAATCAACAAACTATGCATTGTAACTTGCAACTAACCAATTCAAGAAATGCAATGACTATGTAGAATCCGACCGAGGGTAAATGGGAAAAGGCAGCATTGAGCTGAATTCTGGTTTAACTTCCACATGCGGGATCATTTGTCATTGTTTTTGTCATAAAAATCACAACTTCTGTTCAGTTTTAATTTCTACAAACCTAAAAACAAAACAAAAACACGCGTTTTAAACAATATTATTAAAACAAAATTTTAATTACATAAAAAAATACAAAACTTCAGAGTTAAATTGATAAGATCTTATCGTTAGCTCAAAAAGGGTATTTGTCATTTTAAGAAAGAAGAAGAAGAAACAACAAAAAAAAAAGTCAAGATATCAACATTTAATTTAACCAAGGATTCCTTCCTGTCCTGCAAAAAGTGGTAAGTTTATAAAATATATGTATTTTAGTAATTAAACTTGCAGGGTTTTTTACAAAAATATTACCAAAAGTATTACAGTTTAGCAAGTTTTAGGAAATATAATTAAGATTTATATTAATTAATTAATTAATAAGTTACGTAATTAAATTAAAACAATGCTGAGCATTTTTAGCATGTTTTTGATGGTTTTTTTTTTAAAAATGGTAATATCTGCGAAGGAAGGAAGGATCTAAAATATTTATTAAAAAAATTACACAAGTTATTGTGCATTTGATAAGCGTTTTTATGTTGAAAAATGTCAATTAGATTATGATAAGAAGACCTATTGATAAGGCTTTGATAAGTTCATAAGGCTTATCGATGTGGATAAGCCATTACATTTTTGATAAGGCCTATTTTAGTACAAATCATGGGTTTGGGTAAGTAACTTTAAACATGTTTCCTAAAAGTTTAGATAAATATCCTGTGTAGATTTTAGAATGAAAGAAATTAATTAAAAATGGACGACAGAATACACAGAAGAATAGAAAAGTGTTGGTTTCCATCAAATACTTTGTGAAGTTTGTCCTATTTATTGTATTATTTATTAATGAAAGGGTAGAAGTTCACTTATCATCCTGGAAGAACTTGGGCAATTATCTTATCATTCTTTGTGTCTTTGTCCATGTTTTGCTGCGTGTTATTTATTACCATCTTAATGTGTGCTTGATAATCGCTTATCCATGGTCGCTTATCCATAGTCGCTTATCCATAATGCATGAAAATGTCATATTATTATAAGGTATTACATAATGTTTCCAACGGGTAGTTTGTTGAACCTGGTGAATTGTGACCCATTAGGAGGGCTAAGGGCTGTAATACAAATTGTTCACGTTTTTGCGACAATATCTGATCCATGTAAGGGTGTGGTTATAATTTTATAGATAATCACACCCAACCCACACCAAATGTTACAAAATTGGGGGGAAATCGTGGGCATAACTGTCGCAATTTGTCGGTCATAATCATAATCATAATCTTATTCTGCATTGCATGGCATAAGTGTCGTAGATGCGTAGACTTTTGTTGCTTGTTTAAAATGGATTTAAGGATTTATGGCAAGGTTAAGGTTGTAGGCAAAGGTTTATATAAAAGTAATTTTTATATAGGGTAGTAAAAATTAAATAAATAAATATGTATATTATCCTTTCAAGTATATCTTTTGCACCTTTTAGTTTGTACACTTAACGAAACCCCGATGAGAGTAAGGAGGAATTGATTTTTATTATGGTTTATTATAGATTATAGACTAACGATGATGTAAGACAAGACAGAGGTCCATATAACAGAGACAGAGATTTAATTTAATGGATGAACGAGTTACAATTTCCATTTCCACTATGCATTAGATTGCACTTCTAATTCCACCTCGTTGATCTTTATGTTATATTGTTTCTGGCTAGAATGCTCATTTGTCAGTGAGTAACTTTGTCTGTGTAATACACAAGCTTTTAATCATTCAGTTATCACACTTTCATTTATCTACCTTATATAAGCTACTGCTAATACTAGACTAGAATGCTTTAATTGGCTTAAAATGTTATGTAAGCAAACAATTTTAGAAGGCAGGGCTGTTTACCTGTACTTTGTAGGGTTATCAATCAGGCTGTAGTGCAACTAATATGGTAATTGTAATGTCAAATGTTGTATGATGTTGTTGAGCTAAACGCTGCATAAAAGATAGAAGGCAACTGCTGCTGAAACTCTACTTGTTATCATCTTGACTGCTTATCTAGCTTTATTTTGAACTCATCAAGCAACAGAAAACAATGTGTGCGTACTTTACAAGAGTACAAGGTTGTAGAGCAGGTGCTTTAGGAAACGTTTATTCGTTTGAAAGAGTCGTTAAACAGTTTATTTAGTTTGAATTTTATGAAGGTTAGATAGGAGAGTTTATACTTAAAAGAGTTTGCATATTACTGGGTGGGTTAGTTGTTACATTATCTTCTTTTTTTTACTAATTAAGATGACAAATCGTTATTTTATTCATTGTTTTTATCCTTGTAGGATTGGCCAGACTTGAACTAAAACCTGGTAAAACCAGTCTTTTAAAATGATACAAGTGGGGGGCCACGGGGAAGTTAATCCAAACGTCTCATGGCTGGGTAACATTTAATTTTTTGTGAAATAATTATTATCATTATTCAGTAAATGTTTCACTGTTTATTATGAACATTTTAGGAAGCCGAGGAATGTGGTTTACATATGCCATTGTGGTTACTATCCTGCATCTAGTACTACTATCAGTTCCATTTCTTTCCATTGCTATGGCCTGGACTCTTACTAATTTGATCCATAATACGGTACGGTAGGATTAATTACTGAGCGCTTGCACTTTAAAAATTCTGTTAGTTGGATTAAAGGACAGTTGTAATTTTGTAACAGGTAAACTTCATATTCCTCCACGTGCTAAAAGGAGCTCCATGGGAAGTTCAGGATCAAGGAATAGCTAGAAGATTGACACACTGGGAGCAAATCGACTATGGTGTTCAGTTTACGAGAACAAGGAAATTCCTTACGGTCGTGCCCATTCTTTTGTTTTTCCTTACAAGCTTCTACACAAAATACGACACCAGTCATTTTTTCCCAAACTTTGTCTCCATGATGCTGGTTCTCATTCCCAAGCTACCTCAGTTCCATTGCGTTCGTTTATTTGGAATTAACAAATACTAAATGCCTCTAACATGCCAAACGACCACTGTCTGTATCTTTGCCCATTATTTTGTCTGACCTCAATGGTTAATAAGATAATATAATTGTATTTCTGCGAAATCCATGCATGTTCTGTTGAAAAAGTTGATTTAACTATATTCTAGGATAAGAATCTAACAATGGTTCTTCCTGTACAAATGTTCACTCTGGTGATTTTTATGGTTTAGATTTGATTTCTCAATTAGTACGAAATTGATAACTGATAGGACCCTTTGTTTTATTTTAATAGGCATAAATTCAGTATGAAGCAAGAGATTGATTTAATTATCTTCTCTGTTCTATTATAAAACCCTTCAGTGCTGTGGGATACTTCAGTTGTATTGTGTAACGACTAGACTAATTTATATGAAAGAAGTCTCATTTTTATCCTAGATGGTTATTATTTACAAATACAATTTTGTCAACCAAATGTGATCCAGAACTCAAATCAGCCAAGCCGAGGTTGATGGCTTCTTGGATGGCAAGATGGGGTTTTGTTAGAGTCGTATTTTCATGATGTTGACACTTTTATTAGGGTATCGAGTAAATTTTCCCATTTAATAGACTTATGACTATGACTGCACGGGTGTGTTTAATAGGAGCAAATACTCGAAATTTGAGGTTTATGATTTATGAAATTCGATATGTAAAGGAAATAAAGTCTGATTCTAGTTTGAACACATTAAAGCATGTATCAGCAATTTCACAAAGTTATTTTATTACTTGTAATTTATCAGTTGAAATAGGGTATCAATTTGCAGTATTGGTTCGTACTATTAGAAACTTGCTCAAATTTTGAAATCAGTTCATTTACATGTTTGTTTTTGAAGTTCACTTGTTAATTTTTAAACTCTGTAAGTCATGTACTTCAAAGCGTTTCTCGTCGCCTTCCCACGGTGTTCTCCTGGGATGAATTTCTCCCCCGGGACATGACCTGTGAATTTAGTCATGAATTAAATGCATAAAAGAACGATAAATGTAGCATACTTCGCTTGTAAAAGCACTTATACAATCTAAACCCGTGGTTTTAGTTATGTACCTGCATAAGTTGAGCTAACAGGTTCACAATACCGATACACAGCACTGCAACGGAAAGGTCTTGCTGTCAAGTAGGAGCTGAAACAAAAACACCCGCATTTCATAACCAAACGATCCAGTCTTACTTTAGAAGAGAAGCCTTAAATGAAACATAAGATAGGACTTAGATTTAGAAATTGAATTGTATTCGGATTTCATACCTGCCCATAGGATTGCACACCCTTGCCAGTCCACGTTCTTCAGGATAGAATTTCCCGGAAGAGTCCTCTCTCCTTTGTGCCAGCTTGTGTAAAGTCAGGATAGGAAGTTCACCAAGCTCTGGAAGTTATATTTTAAAAGTTGATTAATAAGCACTAACATAAATTTTAAGGATGGCTTTAACAATGCGTTTAAGTACAGATAATAGTAAAGCATATACCTTCAATTACTCCATCAACAGCACTGCATGGAGATCTCGACATAAGCTCTTTGTTCAGATTGTTCAACACTCCAACATCCCTGTGAAATACATCAGTTTTAAAACCTTTCTTCGTCTAACTCAGATTTTTTTAACTGGCAGTATTTATTTAGCCACATACTCGCAAAAGGCATCCCTAATAGGATGACCTTGAGGTGAAGGGAACAATGGATGCTTAACAGTGCCCGCAAGCCCAGCATCTGCAGCGGCCTTCTCAGTCCCCTTAAAGTGCCTTTGGTAAAGTTCGCAAGGAGGGCAGCCGTTTCCACGAGCAGATTGCTTGCCAAGTCTTCGATTCACAGGTTCCCCAACGGGTTCTCTTCCCCCGCAGCAATTCCCTGTCAACGGGGCCGAGTCATAGCCCCCTCGGCCTTTAGGCCTCCCGTGAGTGGCCTCTTTGTACCTTATTGATGCCACAGAGTAAGGGTCCCGCACGCCACAAGACGTTTGCCCTGTCAATAACATAATAGAAGTGATGGGTACTGGGTTAATCACTAAGCTAAACTTTCAAGGGACGCCATAGGAAGTAATTAGTAGTTTTTTTTAAACGAAAGCTCACCTGGAGTTTCTAGAATCTCTTTTATAAGAAATTATGTTTACTCCTTCCAATTTTAGAGCAGGACATTAAGCAGTTTATATCTCATGATCGTTAGCCTAACTCTGTTTATGCTATGCAACGGAGATATACTTTTAAAACACTAATTACAACCCATGGCATCCATAAGAAAGCACATTATGTTTAAAATATACTGCATTATCATTATGATGAACGCCCTTTACTCAAACGGATAAACAGTTGTCACCAATTACTAAATTATGTCATGCCATACGCCTACGCTGTGATGGCATGCTGTCCTTAATCATCGTATTGGATTGCATTGCATTGAATGGTGAATACACCTTGGTTATTTCTATACGAAGGAAACAAGCTTTCATTCCACGTTTAAATGGATTAAAGCCCGACGACATTTACAAATGTTTTTATCTCTATTATTAGGTAATGTCGTGGTTTTTTGCTGGACAAATAGTACATAGTAAAGTAAAATAGGAAGTGTTAAAGGGCAGGTGGAAACTTTTTAAAGTAAAGGAACCAGGAAAGAGAAGACAGAAGGGAGAAAAGTAACTTTTCTGGATGGTACTTAAGATAGTGATTATCAAGTTTACGAAGACAACATGTGGCAAATAAGGTTGCCGTTGTAGGCTAGCCAAGGGGAAAGGTAAAAGGACGATGTGGGACGTATCCCTGTTAGGTTAAGAAAGTTTAAAAAAGACTAATGATCTCAGAAATTTAAGGGGGAGACCTTTTTAACTCTATATCAGGAAGGAAATCGGTTTTTATTCTTGGGATGTAGATGACTAGATTGTCAAGTATTAAAGCTAAACAACGGTGATAGCAGAAGTATTAGGATTAAACGAAAATAGTTGCATATTGTACTCATTTTATTTATAGCCAAGGGTGACCACCACCAGTTGTCACCAATTAGTAGTACCAGCAGCAGCCAAAAGCCACCAGGATGGATTTATTTATAGGCTAGATTATGATGTTCTAGCTGACAGTAAATTAGCAAGAACAAGGGAAGAAATTGACGGGTGAATAAGCATCAGTTATACCCGCTTGTTGAATCCCATCATAACCTCGGAGGTGGAGGTCAAGATCATTTTTCAGGATTTCAGGCATCATGGTCGTCTGAGTTCTACGGTATTCCGAGTTATCTCCGTCCCAAGGCATGATTCTTTCTGGTCTCTCCCAAGGCTTGGACTTGTAGCAGTATCTCCAACCATCTAGAGCTTGTTGTTCCTATGAATTTGTTAAAGCATGTGAAAGCGTTTTTAGGGTAGAAATATTTGAAAAATTAGCAAAGATGTTTGAGATTTTAGTAGAAAGGTAAAGCATCAAAATAAAGGTGTAGGATGGGAATTTTACCCGCAAGAAAAGCTGATCTCGCCACTGATCTTGCTCGAAAGTCTTGGTACAAAAGCGGTTACAGAACGGGGCGTAAGTGTGGTTCATAATTGTCTGGAATCTCGGAGTCTGTGTCCCCTGACCTCGATTTCGTCCCTGGGAAAACTGCGGCTCCCGACCACATTTGTTCTGATCCGTGCAACCACATTGGCCGAACTTGAAACCTGTTGCTTGTTGCAGAAACCCACCCTTAGAAGAGTAAGAATAGTGTAAGAAAAAGTTGATGGATAAGATTATGCTTATTTTTTGTAACTAGAGCAAAGGAAAGGGGGGAAATAACGGTTAAAATAGGGCTATGCATGCTTGTGTATAAAAATTACCGAACTGCAATCTTCAGGGCAGATATCGGTGAGAACAGCCCTGGGACTCATATTGACACAAGGGTCCAGAAACAGTCGGTGGGTTTGTTGGCCATAGGTATTCCCAAACTTGTACTTGTACTGGGGCACATAGCCCATGTACCCTGGATTTTAAAGGACTTTGATTTTTATTCATGCTATACAATATCATGCTTTAGAAATAATTTTTTGCTTGGAAAGTTCAACTGGATTGCAAAAAAATGAGCCGACCCAGTCTGATAACGTGCTACGGATACGGATGCATTAAAGAGAAGGAAATGAGAGCAAGAATGCAATGCTAGTTTTTACCAGGAACCATGTGAGGTTCGGGGGTGAATGCAGGTCCATTGTTTGGAAGGCAAGCACACTCCATAGTCTTCGTGAGAAAGTTTCGTTCCAGAGAGGTTTGAGTACAGGATTAAATACAGAGTCCGTCAGTATCCAAATCAAGATTAATTTCAAATAAAAAATTGACCGAATGGGGTGAATTATAAAATATCCGATGGAGTATAGTGAAGGTTTGAATGGGTTTTGGGAAAGTGAGAAAAATTAGAAAAATTATTTGGAAGATTGTTTCCATATGTAACTTTTGTTTTGGTAGTCTTAGAAACAAGTTACAAGGTATTCCAGCAAAAATTTGGACAAAGATTACGAAAAATTACTTTATGAAATATCAAATGCAATGTGGTTGAACGTTACTTTCTCCAAAAAATAAAATTAATTAATTTCCTACTTTCTAGTCAATTTAACTTTCTTAAATTAAATGAATGAAAAGGTTCGATTCGTTCGATTGCTCTTACTCTCACCCCGAAAACCCGACCGAATCATAGAATCCCAATGCCACACTTTGGTAACCAGAATCCAAGCCACGAGATGCAGAGTTTTCTGAGCCATTAGCGTAAATACCGTTGCTTACTCCATAAAGCGGCGATGTCCACACACAAATCTTGAATCATATAAAATCACAAGAATTGCGTTTGGACAATCAAAGCTTCACTCGGATTTCACTGATCTGAAACACTCCAAGAGAAGAGATGCTCTCCAGAGGTAAATTGCACTTCTTGTCAACTCCAAACGGTCTACCTCTGCTCCGTCCAAGTCCAAGGCAGCTGCAACTTGTTGTAATGTTGAAACGTCTTTTTCTTCCACCTTGCGAAACCGTTCTTTTCAGAAAAATATTCCTACTTTACAAACCCCAAAGCTACTTATACCTACTTTTAGGTAAAATACTGGTAAAAGTCTCAACCGTTCTTCCCAATAGCTCCGAACCCTTCAAAGGCCTCAACCCAACTATCCAGTCACTTTTCCTTTTCAAGAGTTTATAAAGGGGGTAGGGAAGCCCTAGTCTTAAGTACTGCTAACAGCTATCCGTGAAGTAACTGAAAAAAACTCCCGTGTTAACCGTCTGCCGTTGTTAGCATTGGTATTACTGCTACTAGCCCAGTTTAAAGGGCCAGGTGTCCTCAACTCAACGCTAACCAACCTAGGCTAAGGCATCCCTCTACTCTAAAACGGGCAACGGGTAAAAACAGCTATACAATAGCTAAAAACCTAGCACTACTACTACTTGTACAGCTTACTCGGTGGGATCGGTCGGTAGTCCAGGTGCTGTTCTGGATAATTGTATTTATCTATATATTATACAAAGTAAAGGCTACAGGGATGTAATAACCTTTTACACGGGACAAAAGAAAAACGACCCTTATTGAGTCTGAATCTTGTATTGTGGGGAATGGAAATGAATGAAATTTCTAATGGGACTGGAACAGGGATGGATGATATAATATAATGTATTTCTTTAGGACTTTACTAAACCTGGGTAGGTAGGTTGGATAAAGAGTTTAGGCTGTCTGAAAGTTAAAAGGGGACAGACTGAGCTACTGGTTACTTGCTATTATGTTATGACTGGTTGATTATAATTACTAAATTTTGCCCAACTGCTACCTACTACTGTTTCTGCATCCAACTGGCCTATATTTCAATAAAGAATTCAACGGGATATTGCATGAGCTGTGGCAACTATTTTTTATGAGATTGGAACTGGAATATAGGGTTGATTTTGGTAGGACTAGATAAAGGGGTTATTTGTTAGATTTAGATGGTAATTGAACTACTAAGCTGACCTAGGACAGGGAAGTAATTGATTGGGTTTTGGATGGGTTGGCTTCTAATGATAACGAGAGCTTTTAGATTGTTGAAAAATATACTGGATTTGATAGAAAATTTGTACTTTAAAGTTAGAAGTTTGAACTGAATATGATGTGGGTAGTAAACTGTTTTATTTCTAACTTGTAAAAATTGTTTTATCTGTGGGAAAAGTGAGAACTCTCTTTGGACAGTAAAAGTTTCTAAATTTTAAAGTGACTTGGAGAGTTGGATTGGAAAGCTGGAAGTTTTAGACTGATAGCCTACAACCTCCTCCATGTCCCTTAAATACCCGATTCGGGCGGATATAACCCTTGTCCTCGCATCCCTCCAAAGGGCCAAGTGTGCTTGATGCTTGCTTTAATAAAGGGTACAACAGAAAATAGCCAACCCTATACTAAATATGATACTGACTCATGTACAGTGTAAGCAGATTGCATCCCCTTTTGTCGATTTTATCATTATGATCATCCCTCAATACTTACAACAAATAAAAAAGCTATCTTAAGCTAGTTTTAATACCAGAATAGTTATCCTCCTTGTCATGTTCCTCGCTCGTAGTAATTTTAATCGTAAGCGTGGCCCAACGTCGCTCCCTTTCCGAAACTGTATGTATGTATACGAATAACAATAATCGTAACGCTAATAATAGCTGGAAGAACGTCTGTTGATGGATGGACAAGGTGTTCCTTCTTCCGTCAGTCATTTCTTGTAAAAGCTATACCTACATTTATTATAAAGTTTCATGTCATTTACACATACCGTAGCTCCTGTTTGTTCGGGTGGTTTTAAGGGCCCTGATCGATCCAATATATGTTTTTGTGTCCATTCCATGCATAGTATAGAAATATTCGTAGATTTATCATCAGCATCAAAGGGTCGGTAGTCGCGGTAGTATCATGACATTAGCAATGACATGATCACCAGTAAGCCAGGTCGGAAAGCTAGAGAGTGGTCTGGTACCAGTGAATAATGTCACTCGGCTACTATATTTCCTCAGATTCCTTAATGTTTTTGGATTTAAAAGGATTTGTTTTGGCACGAGCAGCTTGCGTTGCTTGCTTCGGCTTAGTTCACAGTTCAATTAAACCTTGGGGTTTTTCATTATAAAAGGCTTTTGGGAAAGCAGGGTCTATTGTTTGGATGAAGTGAACCCCTCCATGGTCATGATCATGGTGGTTGGTATATGGATAAGGTAAAGGTAATGGTAGGTAGGGGAGAACTTTGCTCAACTTTGAGTAGATGAAAGTATTTTATACAAGATATTTAAAGCTTCAAAACTATGTCTTCGACCTGCCTGACAATCCTTAAATCAATATGTCGACTTTATCTTTTTTGTCTTATCAAGCGGATCTGAAGGAAGAAAATATATACACGAAACACGATGACTGTACTAGCATCATATATATCATTGCCAAAAAATCATAAATTTAAAACAATTACTCAAAAACCTAAAGTTTAATAAAACTTTATACATCTACACACCCAAAATGCACATGAATTTGCCAAAGTATTCCAACATGCAGTTCAAATGTCAACCTTCCTTCTGCAAGTTCTATCCACATTACATATGGATTTACCAATATTCCTTCTGTTCTTATATGAGTTCAATCACAAAATTAGTGTTGCTCTTCTCATAAACTTGACAGATGTCCACAAAATTTTCTTACGGTTGACTAGACCCACCTTCCTCAATGTAAAAAACATCCTCCACGTCCGTCCGCCACTGGTCGGTATTTCGAATTGCTGTATTATAGTGCTTGCTTGCTTAGTGATGGTGAAGCAAGGCCGGACGGATGGAAGTAAGGATCTCTGAAAAATGAAAGCACGCGATATAATAAATGCACAAATGCAGAAGTTCAAAAGCTCAAGCTTCATCTCCGAAGTTGCATCTCGTATCGCATTAGATTTGTTAAGGGTGTTGTGTCTGCAGATGAGTCTTTTAAAAATCTCTATTGTTGATCAAATCCCATTGATTGGTGTACATGCTCCTTAGGTGAGTTTTTAAAAGGAAACGGGCAGATGGGCTCTTTATCCAGGCTTGGCTGCACTTACTTTTGTGTATGGTTAATGGGTACCTCTTCATACAAGTATGGGAAGCATTCTTACTACGCTACTGGTAAGCGATTCAAGGTACGAGAGAATTCGAATCTGCCTACGTTTATGACCTATGGCAGCTCAGATCCTGGAGAATTTTAACAGAATAGTAGCAATACCTTTAAACGCATCGGTAGGTAAATGAAATAGATTTTAAAGCTATTATTTATCTGAATGATTTCCTGCAAAATGGAACGAAAACATTAGACAGTCTGACTCGTGCCTGTCTGGGCCTAGCCACCGTGCATACATCCAGACAGATGCAGGTTCCTCTTATAAATAAATGGATTAAAATAGGCATTGATGCCGTGAATCCAGAAAATGGAAAAAGAGAGTGTAATGAACGGTTTATATCGGTCTTTCCACTGAAGTTTGTGTTATAACTGGTATTTACTGATAATACAATACAGTTTAAGCCTGACAATCCGTATGGAGTCCTGTAGAGTAAACTAGCTAGAAACTGCTGATCATGATGATTATGATTATTGAAGATGAGAAACCAGGCGGCTGGCACGCGACCCTAAAATTTCCATTATTTCACCCAAAACTCTCAGATTTCTTCCATCGATACTGCAGAATAATCAATAATGTTCGGGAGTTTGGCTTTGGAATAAGAATCATATGCCAAGTTCCATGATTATCTCTGTCCGTATAGGTTTTAGGTACCGTGTTTTCTGTTTTAGTTCCCGTGGATCCAATTTAATATTTTATCCCTCCCCATCTTACTCGAGTTGAGCGATTTTTACATTTTTATTTCTAAATAATAACTATGCAAGGGAATTAAAACCTGGAATACGGTACTCTCCTGAAAGCTAACCCTATCCAATAAGCCAGCTTTACCGTTTTGTATTACAATTTCAACATCCATTAACCCCACATGAATAACAGTTCGTTTTACATTTTTCTTAACTATATAAAAGACCAAGCAGATTTACAAAACAGATCCGCCCATACACAATGAACATTTGTCAAGGAAAAAAGCGAAATGAATCGTAGAAAGTAGATAGAAAGGTTCGTCTCGTTCAACGAGGTTTTTCTGTAGTATGTGTACTCATATTGTATTGTATTGAGTGAGCGTGTGCTTGTTTAGTTTATTCCGGATCACAAATATGAATACGGGATTGAATATTGAATTGGGGTGGTACTGGGACCGAGTTTCGGAGGATTAAAGCAGGGTTTATCTAGATGTAGTTGACCGTGGTCAGGTCAGCTGCCAAATGGCTGTTATGTATGTTTACCTTATTAGAATTTCCGATCCATCATTCACCCACACGACCAACAGACAGTACAGTACCATTTTCTAATAACTTATTCGGTCGATTTGTTTATTCAAGGCAGTTTGACAGCAAGTAAAGCATACAATTTCTGCATCATCGAACTCTGTAAATTGTTAACATTCCCTCTACATACAAGAGCTATTTATCTCTCTAGGTAATACAAATTTTAAAAGATATTTTTAAACGTCGACGTACAAGCCTAATTTTTTTAAACCTTAGTAGGTTGATTTTAGCTTCCAAGATCAAAAAGACCAACTAAGAATCGCATTGCTTAATGGTTATGGAAATCGAATAACCTTATAAAACTGATACATAAAGAAGTATTGACCGACTAAAGTTTTAGAACTGCTCAATGAGCAGTTATTTATTCGTACAGCCTACTAAATGAGCTGGTGAGACCAAGCTCAAACTTAATGCTATCCTGCGGATGCGGGTTTGATTCTCAAAACCTCTCAGAGTAAGGGATATGATTATGAAATGATCCTGTATCTCCGATTCAAATGATAGATTGATCTTTCTCTTTAAAGTATACAAAAGTTGCATGTGTTTTAGTTTTATCCAATTCACTTTGCTCACATTGCATTGACCGAGACAGTTATAGTACGGAAATAGGGAGACTGAAGGATACAAAGGAAGTGACCAAAAGTAAAGCCGGAAATAATGTGTCTATTTATTGTAAATATGTCACATAATTCGTGTGATCAGTACCGACCGCTTACATCTAAGCGCATTACAGACATTCACAGACAGTCCATGAAATGTTTCCCTTTCCTATTCTATTCAAGAAGATATCAAGCTTTTAGATTTTTTTAGAGAAGTAAGGAATGTCTTTCGAGATGCATATACGCTTTTCTGGTAAAGATTGGAATGAAATTGTATGTGATATGAATGATTCTATCCAACGTTTGTAGAATCACCGATATTTTATTCCACATAATAGGTTTACGACCGCAGGATCTTCACTTTGAGTTTAAAACCTTTGTAAACAAATGGCTTACGGTAGCAGACCAACTATTTTATGACCGTTGAAGTAAAAATGGTATTTTAAGCAACCCGTTACATCACGTTACATGTAGGACGGAGAAGTTGTCCTTTCTACCAAATATAAAGTATACTTGACATTTACCTTGACAAGGGTGCTCATACATAGGATGTTGCAGCATCAGCATTATTCCTAATTCATAAGGTTAATTCATATATTCAATACCCGCAGTTGGCTGTCAGTAAAGTCTGTCTGCTGTGATTCCGATTCGGCATCTGTTCTTGTGGTAAAGAAAGCTTATTTAAAACCACAAACAATTTGGTACAATAACCTCCAGGAAATTTAATAGAAACGGATGTACATCTTACGGATTCCTGCCCACCTGAACTAAAAGATTTTTAACCGTGTTTCTTACTCCAGACTATATTTACCTAAACATTGGTAGAACTTAACCGTTTTAAACTCGCATCATTGCAGTCCCTAAGCTCATACAATGCACGATATCAATTTGTATAAATCCTAATGCATTTTACTGGCTGAGAAATGCATAGATGCGATGCAGCATGGATGGAGCAACAGCCGGCCTTTCTTGACCCTGACCGAAGAAATACTCCTGCAACTATAAGTTCAGCCAAAACATCATCATCAGTAGGTACTAACTACAAAAACATCCTCTCTAAAGATCCATCCTCAAACCTCAAGATCAAAATACCTTCTGGTCTTTGGAACCATCCAAGTTCTAGACCAAAGAGTAAACAAACTACCAACAGGTATCCTTCATACCTTTAGGCTAGATACAAAACTCCGTTTAAAAACTGCCATGTGCTCATTTTTGATTCCATTCTGGTAGGACATAACAAGCATAAGCGTGGCTGTATCCTTCTTTCTTTTACACAGTGTAACTTTTCATTCTTCCTCTCATCTCGATCTCAATTCAATCCCCAAAGAAGCTTTAAATCATTTCATCTTGACATCCTTAGAAGTTGCACACATTCAATTGGGCTAGGGATGTAATAAAAATAATATCAAAAACGCAAAGGTGTTTCAAGCCTGAATTCTCTGTTACGTGTCCAATCTCAACTTTTATCCCGATGTCCCATCCCAACTGCAGATCTCGAGGACGGGGATGCTCAGTTAGAATTTTATTTATAGAAACTTTCAAGAATAATGGCAAGTTTGAGCTATTCTTTTACAAAAGGTCTTTTGTGATAAATAAAAGTAGTAGTAGTCCCAGTACCTAGCAAGAGCATGTACTCATTTTAAAGGAGTTACTAGTAAGAAAGGATCATGATCAAAATTCTGACCCCGTGCCACTCCAAGTATATATATTCTTCTACCTTTATTACATCTTTCTTTAGGTTTCTATAATATCATAACGGAATTCCAAATCAGAACATCTGCCTCGTCTCATTTTTAAGCTTCGAATAAAACTTACTACTGTATACGCTCTACCATTTATACTGCAACTACATTTACTCTATAAAAATGCTCTGTCTGTCTGTACTTATATTCTTTTCACTTTCGGAGAAGGCTTTTACTTTGATAATGATAAAGATAATATATAAAAGAGTACCAGAGTAACTTTAGCTCGGTTGGATTAAATAAAGTAGGAATGAAATATTCTACAAACGGTGATGGAAATAGTTATTATTCTTCCTAATCCATTACTTTTATCGGATATAATTCTAGGAATGAATTGGCTATGCAGGAGGAGTATTGTAGTAGTCTACTGATTGCTGGGACTACTATTAAAATACCTTTAAATTACCCTTGACTGAAGATAAGATGCAGGGTTTAAAATGCCACACCGGGTGTTCTTGTTCTTTAGGAAATAAAGAAGTATAGCAGTCGACAACCGCCACGCGACTTCACTTTATTGCGTTATCTAGATGGATTGTACAGAGCTTGTCGTCCTACGCGTTGTTTTAAAGCAAAGGGAGTAACTAGTTGTAGTTTAGTAGGTTTTTAAAAGCAAAATTCATCCTACATGCTGTAAATGCTAAACGGTTAATAATTATGGAAATACTGCCATGATTTGGATCATTGTGTAGATCTATTTATGAGCACAAACGTCTAATTAAATATTTTACTTCTTGTAAATCGAAGTATGATACGATGAAAACATAATTACTGTAAATCGCCAGTTTCATAAATAGGTGGGACGGTACGAGCATTTGGTTATAACTTCTGGCCGATTGTAATTTAAGTAACTGCAGGATCAGTCACAATATGATATGCCTGCAATTAGACTCATCCATTTTCAGTTTTTTTGTCTTGGTTGAGCTCTTACTATGGACTATTTTGTATAGTAAGTGTTCATTTTGCTAACGATGGACTATTTTAGTGGTTTATTTTAATAGATTGGCAAACTGAAATTTCTTGACTAAACCCGATTAAAATAATTTCAGATGAATATTTAAAGCATGAAAGACATTTGTACAAGAAGAAGGTTGGCACTTATAAGGTGTAAAAATACCAGCAACAAGGGGAAGCATGAAAAAATATGTTTAAAACAACGGCCGTCAGCTTGCTTTCCCGTGGAATTAAATCCGTTATCGGGACTTTTCATCTCCTGTACTTTTCAGACCGTGCGGACTCAAGTTGGTATTATCTTAATTGAACAAAACGGTGTATGCATATTATTTTAGCAACATGTGCTGAAGTTTTAAAAACTTAAAGACGGCTACTGCCATTCTTTACAAAAACTTTAAAAGGATGATGGTGCAGTGTTGTAAAAAAAAGAAAGATAACGTGGAAGATAACGACATGATTTTTTGCAGAGTTTTTAGGAGTTGCTGCAAAGTTTAATCTAAATGCAGAGCTAATATAATTCAAGTACAAGACTTTTAAACAACTAAATACCTAATAATAATTGCTTTTGTGTGGAACTTGGAAACAGTAGTCCTTATTCATGAAAGTGAATTTATCTAACTGCCACTGCATATTAATGCACTATTGATTCAAGTATCTCAGTCTCAGAGACTGCCTGTTAAACTTGTGAAAAGTATCTATAAAATTAGAGATTAGCATAATAAAAAAAATGTCTCTTTTGAAACATTTTTCTAATGGACATATCATTAACTTCTGAATTTAAAATTAAATCTTTAGAAACGTAAGATCATCATCATTCATTTCAATGTGTTCCCTAAAACACGTTTAAGCTAAAGGACAGCAGAAGTAGAACAAAAGCTGAACTACCACCTAAGATCATCATTATTATCCATGAATGATTAACATTTGCAGGCAGGTGAACAGATGTATGTCAGCAGTGGGCTAGCGGCTAGCGGTTTTACAGTTTGTTTTTCCATTAAATGTCTCCACTCAACCGTCAACTTTGCTAACCCCTAAGTTATTATAAAGTTAAGCTATCATCCTACCTAACAGTTAAATCTCCAAGAAAAACTGGAATATTTTTTTATTCTAAGAAATACCCGCAACCCAAATGTTACACCTTGGCCAAGACAATGATGCTACGTGTGTGTGGCTTTCTTAAAGGGTACTTTCTTTATCTTGTTTTACCTGCAATAATGATATGCACATGGCTTTATTTCTGGACCATTCAAGACTTGACTAGGTATATAATTTAAATTTTCCTCAGGATATGACTTGAAGAAACTGTAAGAATTATTTTTAGACTGTTTAACAATTACCAGACGGCACGTCATTAATTCTACACCCTAGGCAATCCATAGGTTAAACGACATGAACATGTTTTAGTGAAACGGAAAGCAAAAAGTAATGAAAGTAACGAATAAAAAACAGGTACTGTTTCTCAGACCCCTAAAGGTAATTGTAAATAAAGTGCGTGCATGTAAAATAGTACAGTTGCAGTTGGTCAGAACCTGAGACAATGTAATGCTAAGGGGGATTTAGATGAGGATTTAGACATGAAGACATAGCGGACTTCGTCCAGTTTTTAACGGACAAAAGTACACGTGTCATCCGCAAGTCAAGAACGTTGTTATCTTTGCCAAATGCTGTTTATTCTCTTTCTTTTAATAGTTTTGTCCAGTTTTTCCAGCTCCAGTTGGCTCATTAGCAGAAGACTTTTTAGACGGATTTAAAACACACCAGTTTATCATTGTTAGCTTTTGCTTTTAGTATATAATTTTACTTCACTGACGAACGCCTCAAATTGACAGCATGTGTCTAGTCAACAGTCCTCTGGCCCTGGTCAGGTGTGGTCTTAAACTGCATCTGCTTACTTGTTTTTACCTTTCAGGGTAGTTTACCTTGGCCTCGATTATTGTAATGGATTTAGTTGAACAAAAGGGTTTGATTGATAGATTTTTGTATCCGATTTTTAAACGGCTAACAGATGAGATTCCAATATCTACGCGATAACAATGATTCATTTAACAATAATACACACCTTTCCAACTCATAAACGTCGGCGATTAAGAAAAGAATGTTTTTTGACATCTCTATCATTAGCAAAAAAATAAGCAAGGCCTATTTAACCATTGAAAAAGTCCTACATACTTCTTTAAAATTGGTAAACTATACATAAAAGAACATTCCGCTTAACTAGGAATATACGCATGAAACTAACCGGTCTTCCCAAACCATTGTTTGCACAGGTGAAAGAATAACACACTTTTAAGCAAGGAATCTTTACATGAAAGCCGGGGAATCGAATCCATCCTCTATGCTTGTGTAGACAATTACAATTACTCATACTTCTATTAAAGGTTTGTTTCATTATCTCTGCAAATTGGCTTTGAGCGAGGGTTACTGCTTATTGAACGCTTTTCAACTGCAGCTGCTTCCGACTTCCGATTCCGCTGATGTTGTAAATTAAACATCTATCCTGTGGTAATTTAGCTTTCCACAACATAACAAAACAACAAGGTTTTAAGAGGGATTTCTTTCTCCGCACACAGCCAAGCATCCAATAAACATCCCTTTAATCTAGATAACAAAACATGTCTAATAAGTACGCGTACCTTCGCTCAAACCCAAACATAAATTTATAAAACAATGCTACTACGATGGGATGTCTCCATGTCTGTATCATGAGAGTTCCTTTCCAGGAAGAGGAAGTAGAGGAAAGCGAAATAAGTTTTGTAAGAATATAAAACGGAAAGGTAGCTTACAATTAGTGCGGAAATAGAAAACGCTTCCAGTGTCATTTGGAAATAAAAGGTAGAACATAGACCTGACTGACTTTAGATTTTTATCTCATGCAAGAAGATTTAACTTGACCCATTTTGGAATTTAATTAATTTAATAACCAATTGGTAAAAAAAACCCTTGCCTATTTCAATCGATGTCGGTACATCGCGGCCAAATTTTATTACAACTTGCAATCATTAAAGTCTTTAAAATCAGCGTGTATCCACAAACAGAAATAGCATATATAAATAAACCTTTCTCTGATTTGAATCCTCTGCTAGGTACAGGGAAAGGATATAAAAATAGTAAAAGTGATTTAGAAATTTCCTGCAGATGCAGCCGTAGAACTGGTCATGGTTCATCAAATACTTTCCGAGTTTTCTATCCCTTCTTCGTCTGGAGAAAAATCAACCAAACTTTTCCACCCAGTCAGCTTGGCTCCTTTATTCATCAAATGTAATGCAATGCAATACATCCCAACCCATGCAATGCAGCCCATTATTATTTGGTTATTATTAGCTAAAGGTCCTGTATGAATTGTCAGCATAGAATATTCCAACAAATAAAGTGAACCTCCAAGTACAATACAAAGACGAGGGCTTAGAACTATCATCAAGGTAAAGTTGAGGAATTGAAGAGTAGTAGATCGAAAAAGGGGACATACCGAGGTTAAGGGACTACTTCACATTACAGGACAGATGTTTCGTCCGGTTCGGTTCTTTCTGCATAAGTTGATACATAAAAAATTGAAATGAAAGACATGACAATCTTATTTAAAGGCATGTTAGGTGTATATAGGTGGTAGAAAAATGATAAAATAGGGCTTAATACAGAATAAATTGTGTTATGGATTGGATAGAAGGAAAATAAATTAAAATAAGGAAGTCGCACGTGCCCTTTCCTCTTGTGTCGCACGACAACTTGGTCCTAGTTCAAAGAGTTGAGAAGGGGTATGGTAGAATACAGGATTAAGAGGTTATATTTCATCCCTTCGATCAACTTCATAGTAAATTAAATCTATCAATCTGTGCTTGCTTCCTTGCTCTTCAACGGTCTACAGTTTGAAATTACATGGTTATGCACAAGAAAGAAACTTAAAACTATTGCTATTAATATAGGATCACATTTGGGTTTTATCCTTAGAGTAGTAAATAAATAAATTTACTACTCTAGTTATTTTTGCAAACAGAATCATGATAAATATCACACGAAGTATTAGTAAAGAATGAAACTTTGTCTAAGGCAGACATGATTAAGTTTAAAACCATTTCAGCCGTAGGGGTTTCAGATTCAGAAGCTTGTTTCTGAAATCTGAAGTATAATTTAGCAGACGACTACGACAACTAAAGAACGGATGATCCCTTCCTGAGTCTGCTCATCTCACTTTATGCCTCAGGTGAAGAAAGCAGAAAGGGTTAGATGGTAGATTTCTAAAGGACCTTTTATTCCATCTAGATCGGGTTTGGGTTTTAAAGAACGAAAACAACATCCTGGGTAAAAAAAAACAAGGCTTAACTAATAAAAAGTAGTCCTGTTCTCTACCATTTATTCCTTCTATTATACGTTATGCTGGAACTCAAGAAACACTTCACAACTGCAACTGCTTTCTGGCATTCAAAGGTAGTTTTCATCCATCTAATCCTTAAAAATAAAGCATTTTTTGGTATTTCGTATCGAAAGGAAAGAGCGGACCGTTATAATTTTTATGGCGTTTTTTACACTGTCAAAACTCTACTTTATAGCATGTTTGTGGATAAACTGAGCTTGAATGTCATTTCCTATCATTTGGAGACTGTTGCTGGTTTATTTAGACGTAAATCTAGATTGTTACCTTCGTACAAAAAGAGCGTCTACGATTTGATAAAATGCATTCAGTTTCAGACTAGGAATTTTAAGTGAACGGTAGAATGCAATGGTGCACTTGAAGGACTCAAGTCAAGTCATGTTCTTATAGCAAGGAACCCGTTATAAATGCAAAATTCTGCAGGATACCAAAACCCATAATAAAGGCATATTACTCTAATCTTTTAAAATAAAATGAAGCGTTACAGATTAAACGCTAATTACTGGTTCATAAATGTCAACAACAAATGGTGAGAATAAATGCAAATAAATACAATATCCATGTAGTAATGATTGTATGAGCATCCAGTGAAGTAGCAGCACTTTCTTAGGGTTTACAAGACGGTATTAGACCTTTACTATTATCTCACTACTTGGATAAGGCAGCCTCGCACGCCGGTTAAGAGGTACACAGAAGACTTTGACTACTCGGTTGACCCACACTGATTTAAGTAACTAAACTGCGTTGACAAAGTACGCGTTAAAATGGAATTTTACGATTTAGAAAATTGTCAGTTTTAAATACAGGGAAACATGAGGTACTCAGGGGTAGGGAATCAGTTTTTCTCATATATTAATGCTTCTATGTCGCCTCCCCCGTCGAAGGGTTGGATTCGTCTCATGAAAAGTTCCCCAACTGGAGCCGTATATAATTCCAAACGATCAAGGGTCAATCCTTCCATAAATTCAAACGTCCTGCATCGGGCATCATTTCCGTCTGATTCCTGATCCTTTATAGACCGGTCCACTGACTTGGTAGTTGATTTTTTAAAGAGTTCATTGAAGAAAGCGGTGATGTCCAAGCCCAACTCTTGGATATTAAACTCACAAGAATTGCGTTTGGACAATCAAGGCTTCCTTTCCCTGTTCCAATCTTAACAATCTTGGCTGGAACTGACGCTTCAGTTAACCGATAACTGAAGCAAGGAACGAACGGGCTTCTGACATCTTGTGAATTTCCGATCACAATTACTGAAAAAACGATTATCATAATAATGGATAAAAGAATGTTTTTGGGTTTAAATTAAATAACATTTAGCAAACACCAACCGTACGGGACCGAACCAAACAAAAATCTATAAGCTATCCTTGCACTAGTTCCCCGCACAAGTACATCATATCTGACCTGACCTGACCTGACCCGTGACCTTAAAAAATATTACAACCCAACAATAAGCCAAGAATGAGTGGAGCACTTGGCCGCGGATGAACATCGTGGCCGTCTTTGCATGCAGCGTTCCTCTCCGAAGCATGCGACGAGATATATGGGGTTTGTAACTTAAAGACTTTGTTCATCTTTTTTTCATACAAAATACAAGCATAGTTATTTAAATTGTTTAATTCATGTTGGTGATTTGTTTTGATTTTTTGAAACAGATTTTGTTAAATTTAATAAAAATATCCTGGTATTATTTTTGAAGCTTGAGGTAACAAGCTGTAGAAACATGTAGCATGGATTATAGTAAGGAACTCCTGCAGTGGAATTGGCATATAAATATGAGCGTTTAAGGTTTATTTTGTGATTTCCATGCTTCTTGGTAAACGGTTGGTGTACATAATACTTCATGAGTAGTTCAATTTCCGATGAAAATCGTCATTTAATTTAAAACAATAAAAATAAAGCTAATTACTTAAGATTACGAAGATAAATAAAAATCAAGTAAAGGGGCTCAGGCAAATATATTTATTTGGTATTATTCATGCAGATAAAACTTGCGTTTACTAGAGACATAAATTACTATAAAAGCTTAGGCTCACTTATAACAATATATTGCGGAATTAGATAATTAAAATAAAACGAAGAAATGCAAAGTAATACAGGTATTATAAGCATAATGTAACAATTTAACTCAACGCTCAAATGATCATACTGTTAAAGAGGAAAACGATTGTCCGTTATGTTGCATACATAATAATGATGAAGCACAAATTATAAATGCTTTTAGAATAAATCACGGTTGCATCACAGATTAATGATTATGATTAGCTGATTACCAAGTGCAATATTAAAGTGGAAATTACGTCCACAAAATCCACCAGCTACCATCCCCCGTTAATTATTATTTTACTACCCTAAAATGTTTCTACGATTGCCTTTTGCATTCTGAATTAGTTCAGTTACTTTGTATACGTCCCTCTACCATTAAAATACTATCCAAATCCAATATTCTGTTTTTTTAAATTGACTAAGATGTGGATAAAAGGTTCGATCATTGGATTGGATGGACTGGTAAACAGCTACCATATTCCACAATCTTATTCCAAAGGATTGTAACACCTTCCAGCAAATAAAACAAAGTTGGTATGTCGGTCAACAATCTGGAAAAAGAATGGACGATCAGCTTCAAACGGAATGAGAAGAGGTGCACAGCGTAGCATCATGACCATTCCTAAAAAAAATCCTTGCCGATTACATCAGTTTTTCACATAATACATTACTACCTTTCCAAAAATAAAATGTAAAATCACCAGTAGCTGCAGCAGCCTCACAACCCTCCTCATTAACCTTAATAAACGCTTTCTGTATAACTTCAGAAACAAACAATGGAGTAGGATTCTCCGGGATTCCACTGAAATCAGCTCCCATTCCAAACATTGTGGTGACTCCCATCTAGAATAGTTATTCCAACAAAGTTAAACATTTTTTCTACTCTAAAACAAACTGCCGAACTTAAATCAATCCTCACCTTCTCCAACATAGGTACCAGTTGTAAACTACATTCGAACTTAAACTTTGGAAGCTGCACAGCAACCTTGTCTCCAGCAAAGAGTTGGTTGAAAATAGTTTCTGGACTGTAATTCTTCAACCCTTCTTCAATCTTACCGAGTCCAGTTTTAGACTTTGGTAAAATGATAATCATGCTCAGTCTGTCACCCTAGAAGAAGACAGAAAAAGAAATTAATTCAGCTGTCAAGTCACGACCAGCCAAGATTTACTGTCTTTCTCCACCAAGAAACATTTATTTTTCAAAGAATCTATCTAAAATTCAACAGACCCAACTTGAACAAATTTCTCAAAGTCCACTACACCAGATATTTTCTAAAGTAAAAGGTTCACACGGAGATGCCCCACCCTTAACCATGTCAGACTGGCAAGTTCCAGTAATTTTTCCCCGACTCTTTTTCACTCATCCGTTGTAATTTACCTTGTATGGAAGGGCCACAACGTGAGCATCGATGTCTGGGAACTCTCCGTAAGGGAACTTGGCCTCCTTGTACATCATGTCCACTTCAACCTTATCCGTGTCACTAAGATGGAACGGAGCCTTCCGTGTATGCTCTGGTTTAAACTGATCCTTCCAGAATCCCTTGAAGTATATCCCATTGACCAGAACCAGTCTGGTATCCGCGTTAAGGGCATCTGTCAAAACAAATTAAGAGCATTTCTGTCTCACAAGCTTGTGAAGTTATCTTATTATTAGTCGAAAAGTAAGAAAGTCTTTCTTTTTCATCTCATCATCATCCCAAATTCGTTTATCTCCGTCATTCCCTTTCAACTTAACTAAAAGACGGTCTAGGTAGGATTGTACATTTACTTGGCTTTGGCTAGGGAATCGATCAGCCCGTCTTTGAGAGAAAAAAACAGGGATAAAATTTCAATCAATCATGTCCTCACTAAGACTAACAGTTTTTACAACTACGTATCCTGGCTTGAGATAAAGTAGGGATGATAAACCAAACCACTACACCTAGGTTTCCCTTAACTTTGTCCATATTTCGTAGCATTAATGGACTACACTGCTTGCAGTAGAGAAAGTAATACTTTACTCTACCGCTTGAACGAAGAAAGATGAAATCATCGAGATTTCCATTTTCATTTCATAAATATCTATTCCAGTAAAGAAGCAAAGCTATAAAAAGCCTTAGAAGTAGTAGAAGTAAGCTACCCCTGTCACTAGACGGATGAGAAACGATAGCCGATAGTCAAATGGATGGCCCACCGTTTTTATCCTCATTGATAAGAATTTATTACCGAACTTTCGCACATATTATTCTCCCTCATCGAAACAGACAAGTCCAAGGAGCCGGCCCAATACACCTAGTATAATGATACTGGCACTTGGCTTGCCTCTGCAAATCACCTCTGGAGCTAAATTATGGACTATGACGGACTTTATCATTTTTGCATATAAAGCGTCTAGCAGTAAAGAGTTTGCGGTCTCTGTAGCGTAACGCAACGAAAGTAGAACCAAAGTAATGTTCAAAGTGCTTAATGAACCTTGAAAGCTACGAGTTTTGGAAACGGTCTGCCCTCCTTTATCTAAACTATGCCCTGTGAATACTCTTTTAGGAGGATATTCACACTTTAGTTTGGTCGTTTCAACTACTACCAGCGATACGGAAGGAGACATCCCTTAAGTTATACATACTCAGAAGAAAGAGTAATAGCTAGGCATCGTGAGCTCCATTGGGAAATGAATAAGTTGTCTCAAACTCTGCTTACAAGTTTTTTTCAACACATGACAAGTTTTTGCTACAGAAGAGAGAGGCAGATACTCAACCACAGTAGAAAGCAGAGCAAGAACTTTCTTTTCAGATTAGTAAATCACTCGCAGTGCATATTTACGGCCTTAAGGTGGCATGGTATATATAGGTAGGTTCTATATGCTTGTAATAATACTACTCTTGGGCTTTAGAGATTTCTGTGAGCTGTGGACTTAGAAAGGCACCCTATTTACTTTAACATGGATAAATATCATGCTCTGTGCTCATTCTTGAACTTAGTGGTACATGATAATAAATAATTTCAGTGATTTGTGGCCAAGTTTTCAAGTGGCATTATGCTAAAAATTAATATGTCATCGCCTTATTTTAACAACTCAAGCAAATATCCTGTTCCTGTGCCGTGCCACACCTAAGTCAATGTGTGATAACTGTCCAGTAAAACTCGCATCACTCATTTTGACTGAATTGAATCTATATTTTACATTTGCAGCTTAGCCAGATACTTTTTGTATGAGTCAGGTACTTTTTTTACAATCCCTAATAAAGTGACAGTACACGTCTTGGATTTAAACAAATCTTCACGTGTCTTAATGAATATGAACAAAAACATGCATATCGATCTGAAAGGGCTATAACGAAAACGCTTTTGTCTTAGTTTTCATAGAATATAATTTCTCGACCTTCAGTAGAAAAAGTTTAAAGTTCTAGAAACAGAGAGATCCTAATCTCAACTGAAATTATTTCCCTTACATTTATTGATTAAAGAACTTAAATCCCAAAGTTAAGAAAAGTTTGAGCAGAAGGATTACTATCCCCTGTGAAAATGAAGTGTAAATCCTTTTCTTAACTATTCCTTTCATTAATTAAAGTTTGAGTTGGTTAAGCCCGACTGTTGGGTGAAAACTCCTATTTAAACTCTCATCTTCGGTGTAGGACTCTATTTATTGAATAACTCTCATTCACTTCACAGTTCGCAGCTACTCTTATTTGACTGGCCTCATATCATGTAATGCTTCCATTTATTTTAGGAGGTTATGTGAATCTTAGATAAAGTGGTTTGTATAGTCCAAGGGTGAGCAGTTGTTTTAAGAAATCCCAGATTAATTTCATGCTTGTTAGAGATAAAAGTAAAAGTTTGGTAATCTAGAAATCTAAATGTTTATCATTGGCTTCCTCAGCCCTAGCAAAACTGCCTCCCTTTGCCAATGTCTTACCCGATGGAATGAGATCCTTGATTTTCCCTTGAGTTGCAGTCTCCACCCATCCATTTATCGTGTTGGCCGACTCTGTACTCTTTTCGAAATCCAATTGCTCGATCTCCGCCAAGAAATTGTCTTTAACTCCCTTCACGAATTCAGATTTGATTGCAAATCCAACGTTCGAGTAGAGGCGATTTGCTGCTGCGAGGGTGTAGCCTTCGTTGGCTTGCTGAAAAGTAGAGATAAAACTTTAAATTGTTTCTTGTTTAGGGTTACAAATCTGGAGAGAGCTTATTACTACTAGTCGTATGGAGGATAAATAAAGCCTACACGGGAAACATTTGCATTCAAAGCATATTTAGAGATGATCTCTGAGTGGAAAGTCTGTAGTCGTAGTCGTACTAATAAATAAATTGTGTTTTGCTTAAGATACCAAAAGTAAATTTACCAGAAAGCAAAAGTCGTTTCTTGAGAACTCACTCTTTAACTTGCTGGATGCGATACACAGATTCGGAAAAGTAATTTATAAATCATTTGGCTCAAACCATCCATATCACATTTATTTCACATATTCAACGCAGCCGTCTTGGCTCCGTCCATTAGGAACTTCTATGCAAATTTCCCTGATTGAGAATAAGGGATGTGAGAGGGATCAGCAAGCTTTTAGCAACAGAGTAAAGTAAATTGTCACAACCCAATTTGGCCACTGACACCCAGAAAATGAATATAAACGCGAACTTTGCATAATCCTAATTGGAAAGGGAAAAACGGTGCTGCATGAAGGCGCAGTAAATTTATATGCACGCAAAAGAGAGTAAAAATATTCTTTAACAAGACGTCTACTAGACTAGACTAAAACGGTGACTGTAAAGTCAATTCACCCGTTGCAGGAATCTCGTGTCGAACCTCTGTAAAGTACTTAAGTAAAGTGAAAGCAGCCAAATGTATGCAAAATACGTAGAAAGTCATATTCCATCAAACGGATCGGTAGCAACTGATAGCAATATTGTTGCCTTCCCCATCATCATTACTGTTATCTTCCCTGGGCCACTGATCCCTCCTTTACATACGAACAACCAAGGGGTTTAGTAACAGTGCCAACTTCCTTGGCCACATTTTACTACCCTTTGTATCCTGCAAGTAAAGCTTACCAAGCTGCCCGATCTGATTTCATTTCATTTACTGTATTACGGTCATGCATGTAAACTCAAACTAGTAAGAAAAAGATCACAATTTCCATTTAAATCGGAGCAGACTTGGAACCCTAAATAAATCCCTGGCCCTGCTTAAACTATGTACGACTATTGGCTTGGCTGCATGTATGCTACAGAAGATGAGGATGACAAGAAGTTTAATAAATGGACAGGAAAATTCACCTGAAATGAAGCCAAAACTTGGGAATATCCCTTTCCAAGGGTAGTATCATCCGCAGGGTACCCAAATGTTTTTGCTATTTCATCCCCAGTCGATCCTCGAGCTCCCAGTTTGGCCATTGCCACAACTGTACTTAGGCTGAAGGGAGAGTAAATCAAGTTTTTCGGTTTCGATTCTTTCAATGCCTGAAATAAAAGATAGGAATGATGAGAAAGAGTATAAGCCTATACTGGAATAAAAGTATGTTCCTATATTGATTCCGGATTCATTCTAAGAAACATTGTCTAAGAAAACTTTATTTTTTAACAGGATAAATATTATAGTCAGGCCGGGTTAAGAGTAGACATTAGAGTATGAGAGGCATCCTTTTCAGATCCTGCCTGCTACAGACAGCTCTACATAAGAGGACTTTATAGTAGTGGAAGTAAAACTGGATAATAGATTTTGAAAGAATTGGACAGAAACAAGGATAATGATCTTACATTGAACATTTTAGCAGAGAAGTCGGAATTGGCTGAAGCGACAGCATTGACTTCTGGAACATCTTTTAGGGACGCGGCCATTGTTCTTTTGTAGACGGGGATTGAAATGGAGACTTTTTTTGACTTGGATCAATTTCTGGACAAGTTCCAAATCAGTGGAACGGACTGAGATTCGTCTGGAAACAAAGGAAGTAGAACCAAAGCTTCTTATTATTTTACTTGGCTCTGATGTTATTTTATTTCGTGGTAAATGAAGAAAGTGACGATAGGGCTGGAGTATCGGATAGACGAAAGAGACTATAGAATGCAATGCTTGGATGGTGTGGCTTCTGTAATTTAGAGGAATAACAGACATAGTATCTAGTAATCTACTGACTTGATTCTTTTTTATTTACTTTTTGTCATTATTATCCTGAAAGAGTGACCTTGTTTTTATGTACAAATTTAAAAAAATAACGACTTATATTCAGAGCCTTTGAGAATGCAGAATATTATTAGTAGCCTGAAGAATCTGTGTAGAAGCAGTAGAAGATAATGTACTATTTTTGCTGTTAAAGCTGTGAGCACTTCCAATTTAAAGGATAATTTACATGGAGGTTTTGGTTACAGTGTCTGGTTTTACGAACTGTACATAACTTGAGTGCTTTCTAGTATTTAAATTATTTAGGGTTATATTACACAGCATTGGTATAAGTCATTAAATCTCTCATTTACTAACACCATCATTATATCTATTGTTAAGCATCAAAATCCAAATGACAAGAAAAAAATTAAACTAATATTTTAGAAACCCCAACCAAATAGATGCGTTCTTGTGTATTAAATTTACCTATAAACTTCCAATACAAAACAAGAAGCATATTAACACAAATATTATGATTCCAGGACCCTTGATAGTTAAATTACATTATTTGATTCATCTATTTTTTAATTCTGTAAATTCAAGTTATCTAAATCTCCATATTCTCACCGGTGCAGTCTTTTAACATTCTATTCATGCAACTACAACATCTTGCCCCCTTATGCATGCAATTTTTAAAACAACTACCTACTATTTTAGGAGATCCACCCCCACTTTGTATGTAACTCAGAGTTGCAACCTACTGACTATAGACAAACAGAAACATTAACTGTTTTTTTAGCAGAAACTTTGGATTCTTGTTTTCAGTTTGTAACCAGAAAAACCAATACCCCTGCTGCTGTCGTTCAACATAAAAGTATTTCAAATCAGATGCATAAAAAAGCCATCTACGAACAATGAACTTTTATGTTGGACTCAAGTTCTGGTAATACAAAGCACATTATCCGATTCAAGGTTCCTAAATAACTATCTGTAAAATAATTCTAAACCCTTAATTTCTTAGTAACTATCAACTTACCGTATTCAATTCCTACCAAAACCAACGCTACTTTATATCTAATTTCTTACGTCCAGTATATCTAACAAAATTAAGAATCAAAATGCAACAAATTCCACGGTGATAAAAACTACAGACTGACTGTACTTTGCTACTCTCGGTAAGTTACTGACGTTACATTTAGCTTGGATCTTTTATTCGTTTAACGAGCACTCTAAAACCTACATCCTTTAATGAATAGTAAATGACTAATTACACTGTAATACACAAACACATCATGCCCTCATGACTCACCTCAATACGGGGAGATTTCTCAAAACGGAATGAAATCTCTCTCTTATGAATTGTTTGTATATCATAAAGATACTATTTGTACAGCTTTAGGGCTCTACAGCCTTCATTCCTAGACAAAGCCCACATACATCAAAGAATACCAACCCACACACTATTGAGTCCAAGACTGAACCATACAGTACTATTTCATGCATAAAGACTTCTTAAATAACAATATTATAACAGCTTCAGCAGCGACAGTCTGTTAAAATTCGCAAAACGAGAAATAAACCACTTTTATTTTACTTGCCCTCTCAACTATGCATTCCAGTCAAGTCACCGCATGCAACGTCATAAAATACGAACTACCGTTAAGCGTACAAAATAGTTTAATGATGCATGAAAAAAGAGAGATAAAAATGACTGAGTAAACCATCCCAGTCCCTAACCATTGTATTACAGACATTTATTTTGCTCTCTCATCAACCAACAATATGAATTTACCCAGAGGAACAATACAACATTAATAAAATCTGCTAGCAACAATTATGCAAAATAGTACACATCACCTTCTGCGAATCTCCCTATACCCAAACCCAACCCTTCCACCCAAAAGTACCAAAAATAAAAATCCATGATACTATCTATGATTTAAGTAAATAAGATAAATGCTATTCAGTCACTAATCCAGAATTACTATGATGATTAAATACTACTTCGTTCAAAAACAAAATGTAAAGAAATGTAAAGCTTCCTTGAAATCATAACTTGAAGTTCTTAAAATCTCGCTACCTCGCAAGTTATAAAATGTAAAATATAAGTGAGTATGCATAGACATTGGCAGGCAGGTACTACTACGGTACGTATGGGAATAACCAATTTAATATTATTTACTTACCACTCTGGGCTCGATATCAGTTAAATATGCTATTTTTACATCTACTTTAGTAAATGTTGATCACTTCAATTGTTGAAATTTGTACATTGAATGGAGACTTATCTACCTATTAACCAAATATTTGTGCGTTTGAGAATTCCTAAAATTGACTTTTACTGACAGCAGTTTTATCAGTACAAACTCGTAAGAATCGGCAAAGTCAAATGCATGAGAGAGCTCGCGCTACTACCACTAAATACTTTTTACTCTACTACTCCACCTAAAACACACAATCGTTCACAGTCAGTGGCGTATCAAACCTATGCAAATTAGTAGCCATCCTATATGGGTATTTTCATAAAACACACAGAATATACCTGTGAAATAAATGGGTTAAATCTGCATGTTCAGAAGTCTCCTAGCATTCAATTCTGTGACATCAGACCAGAGCGTATGGGATTTACCCACTGACTGGTAGGTAGGTATAATGCTGGTTACCTGAATCCAAGTTTTATAAGTCACAACTCAAAAAGACGGATAATATTATGGGAGAAAGCCCAAATATTTCTCTGCTCAGCTTTTATGCAAGAAGGGATATTAAAACCGGGTTCTAGAAGCGTATATGCAGGAGAAGGTTACAAATATGCTCAGGTCATAAAAAAAATTTGGATTAAAAATACATGATAAAGCTATGCAATGAGAAGAAGTGATAAAACTCTTGCCGAGGTATTAAAGTTAAAGTAGGAGTATGAGGATGCAGGTATAAAGGGTTGGTTGACAGGATTTTTTAGCCAATATAGATAACTTTCTCTTTTTCTCACGAATGTACTAAAACTTCAGCAGTAGACGGCTACTTTTATGTATATCTTGAACGAAGGATGAGAAAATATTTTCTATTCTCTCAGGTAGTAATAAATCGCTGGATTGTGGATGGAAGAGTGAAAGCATGGCCAATGTGGATTGTGTCACTGATAGGAAAACGTATAATAATGTATTAGAAAATTCTGTATGTTAATACTACTTTCGTTTGTAGATAAACTGGGATGAATTTGCTGTTAGCTTAGGACTTCAATATTGTTGTATTTTTTTTGCAGTTGTAGGGTTTGTTATTGCTGTATTGGTTAGATTGGCAGGATATGAGGGCCTGAGGGTATGAAAACATTTTTATATCTTTTGGAGAGTGAAATATTGGACTTTTAAATTAATTTTGTTCATAAACTAGTTCACTAAAAGTGTTTATCTAACCCTTAAAATTGTACTTGGTTTAGCTATCTTGGAGTAACTTTCTTCTTAACTGTAAGTGTAAATTCTGTATTTAAAAAAAGTACACTATATCAACATTTTCATAAATCGGATCACACATCAACCACCAACCAACCTACAGCATAATGTAAAACATCTCAGTAAAGCAACTGCAACTGCTGTAAGTGACTTATTGCCCACTGGGTGAGCTATTTGTGTAGTTATTGGGAATATTACACTGCAAATGATAGCTTTTATATATGTTAACTGTCATAAACAGCAATTTCATCGCTAAAACAAGTACTTATTCTCTGTGAATTGAGACGGTGGAGGCAATAACAACTGGAGAATAGTTTACTACTACCATATGAACTAACATTGGAAAGATCGGGAAAAGACTGAGAGCTTTCTACTAGAAAATTATACGATAGGATTTGTGGTTCATGAGATTAGCTTTTTACTATTTCAAGCCAGGAATAGTATAAAATATGTGTTTCTCTCTCAATATATAAGTTCATGGGGAACAGTCAGAGGTTGGTCTTTTAGTAGAACCACTAATTCCACTTGCATTCAGTTTATGGTGAAAACTTCTTGTGATGAAGGTGTGTACGAAGTACGTAAAGTATTGGTGGATGGTGGATTATACGTATGGTTCGATCCTAGATTTGAGATTAAAAGGGCTGTGTGAAAGTGGAACTGAATAATATTTATGAGGTTTGGATTGAGATAAAACTTGGGCATAAAACTGTAAATGTGTAAATTCTCCTCCCCGTCTGATTTATCATCGGAATTTGGAACGGATAAAGCTTTTTAGTACAGACTGATAACCAACTACCTCTACACAGAAAACAGGCTAAACGTATTAAAAGAGGTAATTAATTTAAGCCATATCTTTACAACCAAAGTCAGACAAAGTAATATAATTAGTAGAATGAAAAGTGCCTTTCTGTTCATCTAATAGGTTTTTAGTTGAAGCAACTTTTTTGAAAGGTTAGGGTCTAAAATTAAATGATTACAACCTTATATCTGCTACTTATCCTGGGATGATGATGCTGAGTATTATTATTGATTCCTAGTTATTTAATTAAACATACGACAAAACTGTACAGAAAACTCTGTGATTTAGCCTTACCTGGAAAATATTCACCTTCAATTTCAACAATCCAAAAGTCAATTGGTAAAATATTACATGGACCAATCCAATTTATCGCAACAATTCCACAAATCACTTCTTCACCTCTAGAAGAATAAAGCAAGAGTAGCACTTGTGCAAGCAACAACAGAAATCACTACTTGGATTGAATACCAATACCCCAAACCTCACAACACTTACCTCCTACTACATACCGTCAGATTAATCAAGTCTTACAAAAGGGGAGAATAAAGTTGATTCAATATTGACACAACAGAACCTCCAATGAATGGGGAATTGACATAAGTCGGAAACTCTTTGCTTTCTCCAGGGTAAAGCAACCGCACAACCTCCCGACCCGCTACTGCTACTACTACTCGACATTATGTATTATGGATGCATGACTTGAGCTTAAGATGAGATGCTCTGATGAGATTAAAACACCAAATCTGTAGCTGTTTTCATTCTCTTCATGTTCTTCCAGTCTCCATTTGACTAACTAATGTTATTTCTCGAATTAAAATTTACAAAAATGTTAATTTTCTGGCTCAAATCCTCTCCACAAAACACATCCTTCTGCAGTCTATTTTACTTATAATATTTTGGACTTCAGCTTTCCACTTCAAGCCTTTCTTTATCTGAAGTTGCTCATCAATTTCAAGACCGATTGCACGATAGTTTATTAAAATATGGATGAAAATACTAAAAAGAGGAAGAAAGTCTGGAATCTATGTATCAACTTATCCCAAAATAAAAATAGAAAAATTTGTTCTTTTAAAATAATATTTTCTACATCAAAGAATACTCGACAAGCTTTCAAGTTTGAGATCCACCCGAAAGTGAAAAAACAACCACTGCCCCTTTTTTACTTTCTTGGCAGGAATAGTTTTAGTAGCAGCTTTCACCCAAAAGAACACTCGCACAAGTACAACAACTTTCCCCAAGTTCAGATCTCTTCAAATCGGAGGAGGAAAGGTTTCTCTCAGTTTAAGGAGCAGAAACAGCATGGTAGGGGAGCGAGTAGATCAGAGTGTATCTTTTTGAGAGATAGCTCTTCATTCAACTCGGGTTAAACCCGTCCAACCAAGTTGAACTTCAACTGAGAAGTGAATCTCTCTTTCTTTTTTTCCTTAGCTTCCTTGAAAAGGGGTTCAAGTGGGATTCTTAGTGGCAGTTGTATCTAGTTGTAGTAGTAGTAGTAGTAGCAGGACGGCAGAGAGCCCGAGCTAGTTCTTTCACAGACGGAACTTCCGCCTCGTTTGTCCTCGAATCTGAGGATTCCACCCGGGTTAGCTAGAGTTCCCCCTCCTAGAGTCATCATCATCAGTATCATCATCATCACCATCTTCATCTCTGTCTAAGGGTGGCATTCCACCGCGGCTGAGGGTGGTCCATACCGTAATTTTGTACTGAAGTCCCCATTTCTGAAGGGAGCGGCTCAATAAAGTAATGCGGAGGAGGTAACTTATGCGGCTGAGGTAAACTTATGCAGCCGAAATAAATGTATGCAGCCGAAGCAACCTTTCTGCCACTGGCAGTGCCAATTTAGAAAAAGTTACAAGCTCCAGGGCAGATCGAGAGATTACGGTAAAGCATTAAGCTGAAAACAGCGGATTTTTTACCTAGAAAAAATAAGCATTATACAAGGGTTCCTAGATGCTTTCTCCAAAGCTTCATGCTGTGATGTGCTTCTAAGCCCTGAGCTCCTCAGTTCCTCAGTTAGCTCGAGCTTTCTCTTTTCTGTGTGGGAATATTTATTTATTCTACACACTTTTCATGCAATCTTTATCCTGTCTGTAAGCAATCTGTATAAGTAGAGACTACAAGGAGAGAATAGAGTCGGTGTTTTGTATATGGTTGAAGGGAATGGCAATCTATCTCTTTCATATTCCAATCCCTGCTTCTTTCTTCTTCTTTTAGCTTCGAGATAAAAGAAATGCTTGAATGAATATATTTTGAAATGTGGTTGTATTAGGCAAAATAATTGAACGCTACAATGGAGACTGTCATGTCAAAAATTCAAGGGGATTACAAAGTAGATACAAGGGAGATGTAAATGGTAACAATATGGGTTACTCAATCAACTCTGAATTGCAGTAATTTATTTCAATATTGGTTCTATATTTGTCAGAAATATTTTGAAGAGTGGCCAGGTTAAATGTAAATCAATTTTTGTGAAAAGTAAAAGGACTACTTGACTTATTTTAAAAGATTCATAAATATAATCATTCAAAACCCTTTTCTGCTGTTCAAGCGGTTGACAGAATTCAAAACACTTTTTAAAGCTCCCTTGTTCCAACCTAAAGCATTGTTTTCCTCTCATTGAATGGATCCCTTTACAGAAAGGAAACTACATCCATAGCAAACCTATAAATAAATACCTAACACGAGACTAAGGATGGAATAAAAGTCCCCAACTTGTATATTATTTGTTATAGCTATTACTGTGCAATAACTACACAAGTACAAAGGCATCCAATCCACCGATTCAACTTCTAGTGTAAAGTAATGTCTGACCTGTTTGAACTGAATTCGTTCTTTCTACTACCTCTTTCCTTTTGAATTTCTTGAAGTAATTTTTGGACTTTTCTCACAAACAGATTGTTATTCTGCTCACCCTCTCTCACACGGAAATACATTATTATGGGTGTATCTTCCTCATAATGTATAACTACATCTCTTCTCTCCAGTGGATAAAATAAAGAAGCCTTTACCAAGTTAGCAAAAGCCTGGAAAAAATTGTACTGCTCCTTTCTGCCAGAAAGTTAAACGAAAATTGTACCAAGTTAGGTCGGGATTTAACAAGTAGATTTGTATGTATGAGATATCACCTGATACGCAGTTTTGTAGTGGTAAAGTTTCTTCTATGATGGATATTAGTTGTACCTTGAAGTGGCTGGTTCATGTGCTTTTTGTAGTGGTTGGTTTCGATGTATGGAAGCCTCTTCAATCTACTTATTAAAGATAGAGTAAGTCCCAGTTGAGTTACTTTCTTCTGTTCACTGTTTGATTCTGCTAGCCATTTCCATGCTACATCATTTCACACGGGAACATCACTGAAGACTGCAGATTCATTAGATAGAGAAGCTGGAGGAACTATACATGAGAGTAAAAGTTGCTGGGCTTTGCCACAGGAAATTCTAACCATGTAGCCTGCAACCGCAACCACGCGCGGTGCCAAAGCGCTTTAGCCATCCTAAAGAGGGTTTAGTTGCAGTCGTTGTTAGTTGGAGGTTATTCGACGAAATAGCTTATGTACATTACCTTCTAGTTAGCTGATAACTTACCTACGTGTAGTACGAAGTATTGGAATGGGATTCTACTTTTAGTAATAGAGAAAGAACTAGCAAGTAAGTCGTAATCTAAGATCGTAAACTGACTTTCGCAACCTATGAAACTGTATCGCCTTTTAAAAGGATGAGTTTTGATATTAAGTGATCTCAATACGGAGAATTGGGTTCTTTTATGTCGGCCTCGGGTAGTGATGCGATTCTTATAATAAAGAAGAAGATCCACGTCTGAGTGAATTTTCAGTTAAGACTACAGGAGACAAATGTTGGGACAAATACAATCCTTAAATGTACTTAAGTAGGTATTGTGAGTGAGGTACTTTGGGTCTTTGGAAAGGTAAGAGATCGTAAGATTAAGCAAGGAATATTAGGAAAGTATTGCCTTGTTACTGCATGGGCTTAGCTATTTAGAAGAGTGGGGAAAGTGGGTAGCTGGATGCTGCGTTTCAGTATAACTATTATGCATGAGCTTTTATCGGATTGGCATTATTTTTATAGGCAACGCTGGGACTTCCGAGTACCCTTTGCACTTTATTTGGGTGGTTCTACTTAGGAATTCATGATCATTAATTATGGGGTTTTATCCCGACAGATAATCAGATGCAGTAGAATGTAGAGACTACCCTGGTTCGTTAATCATTTAATTTGTAGTATTGGATTAATATATACACCCATTTTGATGGTACATTGTAATATGAGTGTATCCCTATCGATGGCATTCATTAGGAGTTCATTCCTTAAGTCCATTCTACTTTCACAATTAGGACGAAACATATCACATCACGAAAGTTGATTAAACCAGAAGTTGAGCGATGTTTCCTTCGTTTACAACCATAGTAGAAAAAACGAAGTCAACTCAAAAAGTGCAAGGTAAAAGTGAAGCTTAGTCCACTCTGTTTAGAATTACTTTATACAAATTGTATTTCCTATTTTTGCATAATGGTCTTCTTTCAACTCAACAACTACCACCAACTATAAAGGGGTTAGTAGGTTTATGAGTATTTATACGGCTATTTGCCAGTAATCCCAACGTTTACGGTATATTCGTATTCTGAGTCCACCGGTAGAGAAAAGTTATACGTGCTAATATCCTTTTCTCCACAAAATGCTCCATCCTTCCTGCTTCACCGCCCATTGCATAAAAAAGTGGAGACTTTGGTGAGAAAAAAACTGCCATCCTCATCCTCTTGTTGACAATCTTCAAATCCTCGTCCTAGATCTTGTTGTTTTAGCTCCTCTACTACTGTTTCTTTATGTGCAAGAATTAATGTAGATCGTTCGTAGATGGTAGAATCAACTTTATCTAGCATAATAAATTATTAGCATTATCAGTAGTGAGCCTTAAAGTTGAGGGTGGTAGTAGTGAAAGCCGCACTCCGCATATAACTGTAATATTAATGAGGGTAGGTATTTTTTGTCACACTACACTAGTCCACTAATGTATGACGCAATCAACGACTGCAATATATTTACTATTGCTGTTACTATTGCTAATGCTTTCTGTATTCTAAAAGAACGTGTTTTGCTATTTCGAGCCTAGGAAAGCCAGTCTTTGTAACGTGCTTACTTTGACAAGTGAAGGAAATTCCTTTACTATAACTAGCGTACTTTCTCTTGCAGAAGAACGAATGGAAAGACATTTAAATTCATTTGGACTTTACTTAACCGAAAGAGGTTTCGCAATCCGGGTTACATATTGATCTCGATTGGGTATTTTGGAATAGCACGACCCACTACGGGAATGGGTTTCCGTTTGCCATTCCACACAAACACAAAATTTGTTTGACTTTTTTACACTGTTATTTGCAATATAGCGTGTATATCAGCGTAGCAATGTCTTCTAAATGGCCAGGCTAGTTAAAACTACACAAGTGTAAATTTTTCAATTCTGAGTAACTTTATCAAGCCTAACCGTCCCAATTAACTGTTCTAAACTCCAAAATTGAAATACCTAATTTTAGCTAATGTCAACAAAATGTTCATTGTAAGTTTGATTTTTCCTACTCCCTGTCCCACTGTCTGCCTTCATTACACTTTTTCCGCCCAGTCTTTTCTGCCAATCATCTCATTTAATAGTACATCCCAATTCAATTAATTGACATCCGAACTCAGCTAAGTTCTTTACTCAGAAAGGTACTCAAAGCCAATTAAAAGGAGGATGGAAAGTTTATTCATATCAGATAAGTTATGCTACCAAAACTTAATTAAACACCTTGCCACTCATCCTCCAACCAATAAACCAAAAGACATGGTCCTAGACGGGTTGACTGGAAAAACCAGCCCAGCTCACGATGGCAGGTTGGCATTGAAAATGCGGTGGTAGATGATAGTAATAATGCTTAGTGATGGCGGTGAATTTTCATGGAATGCTGTAATAATAACACGAGTCTCGTAATACCACAACCTCTACCACTACATTACCACAGAGTTAAACTGAACACTATTATTCTTACTCTGAGTAACAGTAAACATATCCTCCGAGCCTTGCTTTCTCTTTAATCTAATTCCCAACAGCTAACATTCTATCTATGTAGTTGTAGTACTTCTGCCATACGTTGGTTTGCGGGTTACGGTTAGAGTAGCATAAAAACCTGGGACGAAATAGCAAAAAGCATAATCAATATAAAGGGTGATGTGATGTGATGTTGAATAATACTGCCAAAGATGTTCCTCTCTAGCCTTTCGCTACTTGGATTACCTAAGTGTACTTTTATCGTCTATAGTCTACAGTACTGGACAGCTAGATGAACATAAGCAGAGGGCATAAAAACAAGGTTTGGCAATTCCTCCATCCATACAGGATCTACCGCTCTATCACTTGCTGTAGGGGTTGAACGATCTTACACACACGGATGGAGAAAGTTACTACCGCTACTTAATCCATAGATGTACAAAGTGTACGGTTAGGAGAGTGAAGAACATTATATTATTAGGACAGAACATGAAGCTGTGTGTAGTCAATCCAATCTCTGGACTTTAACGATTATCGATTCATCCTTGTTTGCTTGCTCATTCCAACTTTTCTCCTGTAATGTCGAATTCCTTGGATCATCTACGATCTACGTACCTTAGTACATATACTCTGGGATAAGAGGAAAGCGGTACTTTCACTTTCTAGTGTGTGTAGAAAGCTGCAGATCTTCAAGAAATTCCGGTACATTGGTAAGGCTATGTTTTCATTAGACCGACTTGAATTATAATCTTCTATATTTGCACCCATTTACGAAGTGAAAACTATCTACTAATGTCAAAATGTCATTAATCATTAAATGCTTCTTTCTAAATTTACAATAGCAGTTGTACATCACCAGTTTATAATAACCAGTAATCTACTACTTATAATACAATTCAAGTAAGCTAAGATCCCTGATTAATGTATGGCATAATTCTTCATAAAATCCAAACAACTGTGCAGTGAAATACAACAAAATAAAAAGCATCATTCATAATCATATCCCATCGAGCTTGACAAGAACAATTTTTCCTTTAAATGTTCTTTACCTTCATCTAAAAAATCCCTAGGTAAAGTAAAAATGTACAAAAGCATCCCAATGCGATGCTTCTGTCCCACATCCCCAGGAACTGTACTGTAGGTAGTTCCCTGTCACATTTTTTCCCTCTTCCCATGGCTTTTGTCAAAAGCAACTATTACTGCTCAAACTTTATGATTACTATTACTATTACACTTTTCCACCAAAAAAGACAAACATAATGCCGCTGTGATTTCTTCCGGTAGATTTCACTCTATAGAATTAATTCCTGTATTGTTCCCTATCCTTCCTCTCCACCAATTCTAGTCCCTAGTTTGTCTCTCTAGTACTCTAGTACTAAACTAAACAGTCAAGAGAGACAAGAATGACTGAGACTAAAACGATTCTATTTGTAGTAAAAGTAAACCCAGAACAGCTAAAGTTCATGAGTTAGCGAAGGCCATAGGTAATAAATATATTTTATACTCTAACTTGTTTCCTTCCTCTCAAAAGAAAAGGAAACATAGTTAGAGAAACCCACAGAAAAATAGTTGTAAGAACTGAATGACTACGTGGAAAAATTTATATTACACTATCTAGAAACGAGACAAAGTCCAATGTAATAACAATATCTATCTCTATTATAACATCCTCGTCTCCAAGAATAAGAAGATTTACCTCACGTTACTGAGTTTGTAATAGACTATCTTCCTAGCATGATGGTTGGTATGTATCGGTCGTTCTTGCTAAGACGTTGGGAAATTCATGGGTGAGTAAGTTTAATTCTTAGTTGTAGTACTAAGTAAGGGTCCTCAAACCGAGATACTTTTCTGACTTTGTATTCCTATTCCTACGCACTAGTTTCTACTACTTAGATATAGTATTTTTTGGCTATTTGTTCTCGTAAAGTTTTTTTCTTTTCCGAACCAACCAGCATTTTTTGTGATCTTCTGTTCTCCAACAATGTAAAATATATTAGACATGTACAAGTACAGTGGCAAGGAAGAATGAGGTATTTGGGTTGGTGAAAAAGCTGTGACTTTTAGCTGAATCGGCTCCTTTCACATTATTATGTAACCAACAAGGGATTCTTTCACTAGAGTTAACTTCCCTTGTTGAAGAACTTTTATGTTCTAGCACTGACTGCACTACGAGTGCTGTCACTAAAGCAATAGCAATTGCTCGCCCGTTTTTCCTGGCTTCACAGCTTTCTCCCATTTCGTTTCTCTACTTGATAATAATGACAACGTTCTTCTGGGAGGTTTCTACTTAAACTTGGTTTTCTACTTCAGACTTTGACATTCAGTATAGAAATACGTGGAGACAGACAGATAGAAAAACACACATAGGGATGTGATATTGGGAAAGGGGATGTCGAGGTTGGAGCAGAATTAAGGTGGGCAGAAAATTAAACCTTAACAAAAAAGAAAATGATCAAATAAAATGACTTATCCGGATGCGACTTCATCGCAGTTAACAAATGTCACAAGGTCTTATGGTTTAGGATAGGTTGGAGAGGTTGTGGGATAGTGGCTGGCTTTTTTAGAGTGTGCTATTTTAGCTTGATCTTTTATTCCTTTTGCACTTTTGGATGATTCAACTTTTGATTAAAGTCATTTTTATTGACACTGACTCGACTATCACGTTTGATTAGGGGAGTGGAAAATGAGTCAATGCAGTTTGATGGGTTGAGCCGCATCTGGAATATGTATAGAATGAATAGGTAGGTTTCATATAGGTTTCTGGCTCCGGTTGGGGTTTGAGGGAAAATACAACGGCAGTGTCAATTATCGTTATGAAATATTTGTTGGGGTTTGAAATTAAAGTAGAGCTTGGTTAAATTTAATATAATGTTTTTTATCACAAGAATGAATACATAAATGAAATAGAAACTGCTGTCTTTTTGAAGTTTCAGCATTAATGAAGGTAACGACCAATACAATAATACATTTACGAAAAGTTTAAAAAATGAAAAAATATTTGGTACGATTTCAAATTATTTCATTGCGCTAATATTGGTCTAATTATTTGAAACTCTACCTTAAATGCTTGGGCAACCGCATCTACCAATTTCCAATTATAGCAGCAGGAAAGCTATGCAATTAATTGTAGCGCTTATTTGACTCTTTCGAAATCTAAAAAAAGTTCATGCCTCGTCCTCTTCCCTATCCTAGTCAACGTATCTTGGTATTCCATGTTTTGATCTAATATATAATACAGTTGTGGGCTGAGCATCACAGCAAATAAATATTCAAGGCGACGCTGCTATCTGATTTAAAAAACTGTTTTTGTTATTCCACTTTCTCTTTCGAAGCTGATAAAACCCTCTCTCCTTGTTTGTATCTTCTTTACACTTACATCAACATGCATGTACGAATTCATATATGAACCTTGCTAGCTGGTGAAACTGCTATCAATTTTTATCTAAGAACACTTTAAACTTTCCCCAAGAGAAGTAACATTTACATGGCATTCACTTCAGACTTTCACTCTACGACTGCAATTTTTCTTATCTTTAGAACACATGCTAGGTTCATCTATCTTTCGGCTTTTTCAACACTACAGTTAGCCTTTAAAGTATTCCCGTTTCCAGATTATATTTCCACTACTACTACTATTATTACTACTACTATTGCTGCTACTACTACTATTACTACTACTACAACTACTACTATTACTACTACTACTACTGGTACTACTGCTACCACTACTACTGGTACTACTACTACTGCTACCACTACTACTGGTACTACTACTACTGCTACTACTACTATTACTACTACTACTACTGCTACTACTACTACTATTACTACTACTACTACTATTACTACT
>JAQFZX010000019.1:0-142715 GCA_034682405.1 Hydroisotoma schaefferi | reverse complement strand
GTAGATGATGGTGCCGACCTTAAGAATACTCCGTCAACTCCGCAACCCATTGCTATGCAAAGATCCTTGGTAGACGATTTTAACAACATTGGCAAGGCGCCTCTGGAGTCACGTTACACGACCACGACTCTGCCAATTGAAATGAAAATACCAAATGTAGATGATGGTGCGGACCTTAAAAATACTTCGTCAACTCCGCCAACTATTGCTATGCAAAGATCCTTTGTAGACGATGGTATCAACCTTGGCAAGGCGCCTCTGGAGTCAAGTTACTCGACCACGACTCTGCCAATTGAAATGAAAATACCAAATGTAGATGATGGTGCGGACCTTAAAAATACTTCGTCAACTCCGCCAACTATTGCTATGCAAAGATCCTTGGTAGACGATGGTACCAACCTTGGCTATTCGTCTCTGGAGTCAAGTTACTCGACCACGACTTTGCCAATTGAAATGGAAAGATCATTTGTAGATGATGGGACCGACCTTGACTTTTCGTCTCTGGAGTCAAGTTACTCGACCACGACTCTGCCAATTGAAATGGAAAGATCATTTGTAAATGATGGGACCGACCTTGACTTTTCGTCTCTGGAGTCAAGTTACTCGACCACAACTCTGCCAATTGATATGGAAGGATCATTTGTAGATGATCGTGACGACCTTGAAAATACTCCGTCGTCCCCGGATCCTATTGCCATGCAAAGATCCTGGGGAGACGAACCTGAGGGTAACGACACATCCATGGATCTAAATGATGCAGACACCACAAGCATGCCAGTTCGCAAATACGCCACCATGCAAAAGTCAGTTATCGACGAGGGAGTTCCCGTCCTAGTCAGTAGTTTGGATATCCTGCGGGATGAAAGCACCACAATGGACAGCCCAGTCGCCAATTCCGCCAACCAAAGATCTCTTGTTGAAGATGATCCAACCAATATGGACGAAAAACCTATGCCCCTGGATCAACCAAAACGCCCCACGGAAGACGTTGGTGACACTCAGGTCGTTAAATCAGCAGACAATTCAACATCAGATGGTAGCCAAGTTACCAAAAGTCCGTCACCTTCACCGTCACTTATCATAAGCCTTATCGATACTACAACAAGCCCCACAAGAGTCCGCAGAAGCATCCATAAGGGCAGCAAAAGAACGCGCCCCCCAAAGTACAGTACCGCGTCCAATTCTATACGCAAGGGCAAACCTTACTCCAATAAGTACAAGGGTTTGAAAAGATCTCTGGATGGAGATGATGATGAACCCGGTCCTGTTGACTTTGATACGGATTCCATATCCAATAGCAGTATAGAGATCTCATCAGAGGATGATTTTTTCAGCACAACCCCTGTATCAAAAACAAGGACAATAACAAAAGCCCCTGTTTCAGGATCAAAGATGAATTCAAGTCATACTAAATACAACTCTGGACACGTGAAAAACACTACATCATCAGAGTTGACTTATTACAACTTGCACAGATATTTTGCTGGAGATGATACCCCCAAACTTAGCAATCCTTCGTCCTCCGGCAACGGTAAACTTCCAGTCCAGCCATTGCAGATAGCCATGGGGAAAGAAAAGCTCAGGCTCCGTCGTGGCACGCTAACAGTACGACAAATAAAACCCACTACTGCTCCTAATCACAGCGATAACAAATTAACCAACAACGATTTCAAAAGACATGTTCCAACCGTTGAAACTAGTACATCCATGATTATTCCTGAGAATTCAGACCATAACCTCAGAAGCATTTCCCCCTTGAAGACCAATAGTATAGCAGCGGCGGAAGTAGATGTCAAGAATGTGAAGCATTCTGCTGAAGATGGAACCCTGAATCGGAAGGAACAGCTAATCCCTTATAGAACAACTCCAGCTAGTGGAAATGGAAATACCCAGATTAAGGGACGTTGTATGATATCACTAATGGCGTTAGTATTGGCATTAGCACTAGGATACTAATGCTAGGGAAGATAGAGATCATGATCATACACAAAAGGGATTTGTAGGACAGAAAAGGACTTCAAATCACGATTATTTGCAATTGCAAATGCAATTGCAAAGTAGATTAAATTAGTTCGACTTACCACAGATTATGTTAACATTATAATAATTCAATACATTAAATCCACACGAGTTTATTATGCTTCTTTGTTTGGGGATCAGTTCATTCTTTAACATGTTATTGATTCAAGAAGGATTAAAAGAATTAAATAGCAGCATAGTGTAAGCTATTTACCTGCGGAAATTAAGGAGTTTCATTCATTTGCATGAAAAATCATTAAACTGGCATTTTTTGTCAGGGTTCGATTCGAATGAATATGAAGCATATTCTACTTTGCATAATTTACTAGTTAAAAATACATTTTCATCAAAAAGTGCTAGAATTCCCATTTATTACACTTTCACTTTTGTTATGCAGCAAGTAACCATGAAAGTGTTACCGAAATAATACGCTTTTTGGATACACGAGCAAATGCCACGGCCTTAAAGAAATTTCTGTTGCAGTTTGCTCATTTTACAACGCTAGACAAAACTTTTAAACCTGAAACAGTAAGAATGAGTCAACCAACTCGAATTAACCCCGAGGGGTTCACGACCCGTCCAAGTGAAGCCGCTTGGGGTTGCACCGCTCCAAAAGGATGGGTCCCATTCCCACATAAAATCCCGAGAAGGCACCCCCTCCTGGATACGGTCGGCCGAATCGATGACCCTTGTGCCCGTCCCAAGATTGAGGCTCCAGACTGGAGGTTTACTTCAAAATAAACACGCAAACTTTGCAGGCTATGGTCACTCAACACCCAAGCTTAGACTCTTATGCGTCTTTTAATATGTAATACCCTCATTAACCGTTTTTTTCAGACCAATGCCAGCCTTCAAGCCCCCCAGGGAGGGTTACCCAAACGATGTCTGCAGGATGGAAGATTACGAGGACGAGCGCGGTCAAAGAGAGCTCCCTCAAGGCTCTGTGCTGGTCAATGTCGGTGAAAATACTCCGCAAAGCATTCACGTAAAGCTCCCTCCGATGTATAATGAGTGCAACGAGTAATCAAAATACATTTCTTGTCATAGATTCAATTATAATTCATTCGTCAAAGACTTCAAGTATCCAAACTCTTACAGGGAAGAAGGAGAACCAGGGGCTGCTGAGTGTTGCCAAAAAACCAGGTCGCTAGATACAGTAAAGGAAAAATACAATGAGATCATCGGACCTTTACAAGAACGGGAAGCAGGTCACGAAGTCCAGTGGGCTAAATGTCAGTCGCCCTGTAAACCTCTTTTACCAGGGTACCCTTGCCGTGGAGTTATTCCCGATAGATTGGAAACCTTCCCCCTTGTCCCCCCGGAGAAACAGTGCCAGCCGATTAGTCTCCAGAGGGGCGAAAAGCACCAGGACTGGAGAGAGCAGACTCCAATAAACGGTTGGGAATTTATAGACGGATGCAAGACCTGCGACTTCTACCCAATTGATGCTGATCTCCCTGGAAGATTTAATAATCCAGCTTGGTTCAAGGTGCCTTACGAATATTTCTGGATTTAATGTTTATACAGTGTCATTTTCTAAAACTTCTGTTATTTGGTGTAGGGCTACGGATCTGATAAACCAATTCATCCATTTTACGTCACGACTGGAGCGGACTACGGAAGATTTGGGCCGAATCCCCATACGATGACGCAAAAATACTACCCTCGCTCAAGTGCCTTCACAGAGGTTCTCAGTCTGACCGGAATGTATAGAAACCGAACACTCAACACTTCCAATGCCAAAACCGTTGTTTAAAACTGGAGACATTATAATGGTATTTTGTAAAATCTGTTTTATCTGAATATGAATAGAACTCGTACAATAGAACCAACGTATCACTCGTTGACAATTAAAGCTAATAACAACTGCATGCATGTTAACTACATTATTTATATAACTTACATGCTCTCCCAATCTAAATCTGTGACCTAACATTAACAAGCTCTACCAAACCAAATAGTAATCTGTAATAAAATAAGCACCGTACTGTAATTAAAAAAGGACTAACACGATCTGATCTTTTGTGAGTTTTGAATCGAAGTTTTAAAAATGCAGCATTACTATATAACTATCTATCTATCACTATCTAAACAACAACTAATTGACAACTTCTGAAATAATCCATGCATGCAGTAACATTTCAGTGATCACATTTGCAAGTGAAGTGACTATAAACTTAAAGGCTAGAAGTGATTTTAGAGATCATATCGCATTGTCTTGGTGGACTTTTCATATTCTCTTAGAGAATCCTTAGAACTCGAAGGTCTCAGAGATTGCTCCTTACTCTCTCGATCATCAAAACTTCGGCGGCGAGTTCCTTCTTCTCTATAATTCTCATCAGAGTCTCGTGTACGCAACCTTATAAAAAATATCATAAATTAGTTAATTAGTACTAACAAAATTAGTAATTAAACCGAACTGAAAAAAGTGATTAACAACGTACGACGACAGACTAGAACGTCCTCGATGATACTCTCGTTCTCTGCTGCTGGAATAATAGTCCTGGTGCTCACGACTTCGACTTCTACGACGCGTAAGTGGAGGAGAAGATCTTGAATAATTCAAGCGGTCACGCAATACCAAATCTTTTCGCGACTTAGTGAGACAATTATCGTTTCCAGCTAACAGTTTAAGATATAAAATACATTACAATTTGTGCTACTAAGAACGATTATGAGTGAAATGTTTTAAAGTACATAAGACTAACTACTTTTTCTTCCGTAACTCCGTTCCTCAATACCTTCCAGAGTGTCTTGTAAGGAATCGGTAAGGACTTTACATCGCTTCTCCCGAGAAATTTTCGAACTTCTTATTATAGAGATGGCTGTTACTAAAGTTTCAATAGCGCTGGCAAATTCGCCGCCTGCAGCATCTTCGACAGCCCTTCTTATCGCTGCCGACGAAACCGAACTGTTTCTGCTTAGAAGTTTTTCCATTTCTTCGTCGCTACAATCCACTCTTTCCCAATCATTCTCTTCAGGAGCAGGGCAGGATTTCAACATTGCAGCTGCAGGTGGTGGAGAAAAGTTCGGCGCTCCAGGTCCATGAGGTGGAATGTTACATACATTGTGCTACAATTTCAAACTTCTAGCAGTTAGAAAAAGCAACTTTAAGTACCTTTGCTTTTAATCAGCAGAAAGGACAAGTAAAATGACAAACCATAGAATTATCACCGTGGGACGAAATGTTGCAGCTATTGTGTTGCTGCTGCTGGTGACCAGGAGGAAACAAAGAGCCCAAAAATGCTGGATTGACATGGGGAGGAGGCATACAAATAGGTGGACGTATATGATGCGGAGGACCATGCCCTCCGACTACCACAAATAATCAATAGTTAGTTAGAAATAAACTGGGTTTGCGTTTCTTAGACAAATTCGAATTACTTATTAATCTTTCTTACACGGTGGTGGATGTTGATAATGAGGACCAGGTGCTCCCCAACCGCCGTCATAATGATTATTATTGTGCATGTGACCTTGGCCGGGAGGTGGTAGATCTATGGGAAACGGAGGTCGAGGAAATCGTTGGTGATTTCTCATCTAAACATAAATTCAACATTTTAATCCATATTAATGCATTTATTTTCTAGTTTTTACATCATTAACATTACCATCTGGTCATGACCCTGACCAAAATCTGGTGGTTGAAAAGACGGAGCGCAGTGTAGCCCATTTCCATTGGGTTGCCGAGGACCACCAAATCGATTCTGACCCGAAATACTGCCACCACCTCGAGGAAACTGGTTCCGAGGTCCACCAATGCCTCCATTACCATTTAATGGCCGCAGACCTCTTCCAACTCCGTTACTAGGATCAGCCTTATCATGTCCATTTCCACAGGGACCGTTATTACTATTTGCAGTCATATGACAACAACTCGGTGGTGGCCGCGTTTTTGCTTCCGAGTCCAACTATTTTTATTTCAACCATTATAGTAATTAATTAGCAATAATAAAACTAATATTTAAATATAATACATTGGTACTACCAGCAGCAAAGACTGTCTAGAATCCGGCTTCACAACCGGATGTTGTCCGTTGATAGAAGTCAGTGCCATTTTCTCAAAAGCCACTGCCACTGAATTCTCACTTTCAAATAAAACCAAGCAGTATCCCTTAAACTGGCCGTTCATACGGCAGTCAAACATTTTCATTTCCTTAATATCGATGATCCCGACCATAGAGAAAGTCTCCTTGACCATTTCTTCCGATGTCCACTACAAAAAAACGATGCACTTTACGTTTTCCAACTCAATTTTCAAAATAATTGCAACCATTTACAAACTTCACTCACCCAAGTCAAATTTCCAATGTAAACTCCATGCCTTCTCGACTTCAAGTTCAATTCCCGGCCTCCCGGAGCATCCCCCAGAAGTGACGATTTACTCGATTTGTTCTGAGAGCAACTAGTTGAAAAATCTAGGCTTAAATCGTCCGTATACGCATCTGGTATCTTCTTAGATGGCTTTCCTGACCTGCCAGTGCCATCGTCAACTTTTTCGCTCTGCTCCATAAACTCCGTATCTACTCCTACTGCCTGTACAGAACCCTTGGCCCTGTCCAAATTGGGACTGCTTAAGTCCTCAGAATCGCCGATAATTCTTATCAAAACGTCATCAAGAAGATCCGTATCCATCCCCAGTCCTGGGTAATCCTCCTACAAAAACAGGAAACACTGCTCATTAATTATCTCTTCCAAACCATAAAACTGAAGCATCTTAGTATTATTTTAAAACCTGAATGTTGAGGCAGTCCGTGTCACCGTCAACCCCGTCGTAAAGACCGTCTGCCGAGCCGGAGTGACATGTTGTCTGCGACTGTTCCCCTTCCTCCTTTTCCTCTAGAACCTTCCCATTTAAAGCGTCCATGATGAGGTCATCGTTGAGGAAATCTTCCATAACCGAGTCCATGGCAAAACTAGACGATGATGCTGGGATCCTCTCAATCCAACCGGCGGAGGAGCTTGATACAAAAGAGCCCCTCGACTATGGCAAAACTACAATACACACAAATTATAATTAATAATAATAGCTCATTAACTGCAGTTTCCTAGCCTCTAAACGGAACCAACAAAATCACCAGCTTAACTGGCAATGGCAACCACCCTATAATTGTACTTTCCCCCAGGGCAGGGTAAATGACCACCACCACCTGAGGAAATTAACAATCTATGGTGGGAGGGGGCCGGTAATGTACCCCGGGGGAGGGGGCCGGTAGTGTACCACGGGGAAAGGGGGCCGGTAGTGTTCCCCGGGGGCCGGTAATGTACCCCGGCCCGGAGAGACGTGGCCGGTAGTGTTCCACGGGGTAAAAGGGGCCGGTAGTGTACCCCGAGGGGGTGCGGTAGTGTACCCCGGGGGAGGGAAAACGTTAGACGATGTGATCGGCTGAATCCTTCCCAGCTCCCACTGCTCGACCACTGCGGGAGGAGCAATAGAGAGTTGAGCACCTCGTCTAGGAAAACGTAGGGCGGTGGCCAATTAGGCTGACAGAGAAGGCCACACCTTTTTTAACTCGTTTTTGTCAAATCTGTCAAAAAAACTAACCGAACTTACCTCAACTATATTTAGAAACTCTTGGAGTACGTTTTTGAAACGTTTTTTTCGGAAATATGTCAAAAATGGTTGAAATTAGTAGGATTTAAAGTGAAGAGAGTGGAATTGATGGGGAATGTCTGCGAGAGTGCGAGTGGTAGACTCTGCGGCGTCGGCAGCCAGACTTTAGGGATTCCCGGGAATGGATTCCCCAATCGGACAAGCGTCATGCAGTCTACCTACTCTTCAACTATTATGGGCATTTCTTTATGGGAATTCTCATGTCATTTCCCCAAAGCTAAGCTGGTGGATTGGATTACCCTAAATCCTCGCATGGATGCCGCCCTCGCTAATTACGCCGCACGCCTTCCTTTACATGTGATAAGGGGGTATCTCTCTCATGTTTAACTTGCTTCAATCAAACCATCTTTTTCCCATATATAAGCCGCGGTGTATGGTATGGTTGAGGATTTAGGGTATTGGATAAGCTGCCTAAAACCCTCAAACTCATAGGTTGTAGGTAGATAAGATAAAGTAACCACAAAAATGCTTTTTTGGAAGCCTCTCAAAATGTATTTTTGAGCTTTCCAAAATTCTCAAAAAAAATCATTTTTCAGAGCTTCACAAAATGGTCTAAAATGCTTCAAAAAATGTTATTTTGGAGATTGTAAATGATCAAAAATGGGGTTCAATTTTTTTTAATGTTCATTAAATATTGTAATTTGTGAAGACAGACAATACACATTCCCAACTTGTCAACCGAACAAACTTGATTTAATGGCAGAAAAAGTTACGCTGCAAATAAGGCAAAAACTTTATCAATCAAAAGGTTTTAAAATATAGTTAACTATCGTATTTTATCTACTCAGGACAAAATATTTGGAAAATGCTTTTAAAAATGCTCCTTTTAGGTTTACAATTACAACGCTTTCAAATGTTTTTTTTTTAGATTTCGAAATGACTTTTTGGATTAAAATAAGAAGCATTCTGAACTTGAAAAGAACTGCGAGTAGTGTGGCTTACAAAATGCTCACGAATGCTAAAATGCTTTCTCAATTAAAGGTAAAAGCATCGCATTTCAACTCGGGAAACTTAATGTATGGAAATGCACAAAGAATTAGTAAATAAATAAATTTCATGACCACACGTAATCCAGCTTCCTCAAGAATTGAAACATTTAATGAAGTTAAAGACATTTTCATAATCATAGTCGAAAGTTGGATACAAATTGACGATAAGAAAAAAAATCACACAAATTATAGGTCAAAATAATTGGGTAAAGTTAAAGTTGATTAAAAATCATATCAATTTATTCAGCCTTCTTCCCTTCCGGTTTCTTTTTGACCACCAATTTGTAAAATAGTTCGCCAAACAACACGGCAAAAGTCCCGTAAATCAAGAAACACGTTTTAATACTCGCAGGATGTCGGTAACAAGCTACTCCCATGTCTACAAAATTATAAAAGTCCATGTTTTGAAATACTAATAATCTGTAGAGTTAAAATGTTAAAAACCTCCCACCATTAAACCAATAATCCTTACAGTAATAATAGGCAGAACTCATATTAATAACCAGTCCCATTAGCATCTGAGTTAGTTGCAAAGTTGTGATCAGATTTGCAATCGACTTCGGAATATGAACATCCATTGCCTGGTCATATTTTGGGAATTAAATGCTTAATGTTACCAGCTTTTAAAGAGTATATAAAGGTTAATTTACCTTCAGAGCGAAGTATGGGTACATCAAACTGTTTCAGCGTAAAATAACCCATAAAATAACCAATTTTTCAGATTTCTTTCAAATAAACTATGAAAAACTTAATATTTCCCTTCGTCAAATTACCTGTGAACCTGTAAAAATTACATTTTAATTTTCAATAACTGCGTTTTTTCAGTATTCTGATTAACATTTTGCATTAGAGTTATCATCGCTTACTCCATAATTCATAACAGCATAAGGGCGTCCTATAGGTTCAGCGAATGGCATGGTCAGCCAACAAGCCACTAAAGTCGCTAAATGATGGTACCTATTAGTCCAACAGTTTGGATTTTATAAAAAGGTGTTTACATTTGCAGACATTAAATATTACACTCTTTTATAAATTACGGTACTTATAATGACTTGCCATTGTAAAACTTGCAGAGGTTTCTTTCTAAGAACGATAAAAAGTGTATCACCTGCAAAAAACACAAAAAGCGATGACAAAGATTAAGGGATTTCCATCAAATAACGTGACGGAGGAGATACCAAAATGCTAAAAATCATCTTTCCATTATATATTTCAATTTCTGCTCAACGCTTCTTTTTATCTCAATCCACATAAACGAGTTAAAAGAAGCTATAAAAATTCATGAAAACATACCAAGCTCAACATATTTAGACAACGCGAACATAATTCCCCAGAAAGCCATCGGCATACTTCCAGTTTGCCTGAGAGTAATTGAATATATTTCCATATCAAACTACATAAAGTTTATATAAAACATCGCTAATAATACAATCTGCTACAAAGCATCTACACATACCATGTACAAATGGAATTGTAAAACCCAAACTTCCACAGATTAACCACAAACTCAGGTGTAAATCGGATAAACCCAACAATAGAAAAGATCCCAATAGCTGCATTCCACAGGAACAGCTCTCGCTTGAGGTGGAACGGTCTCCGGTTCTTCATGTATTGTTGTACTCCAAAAATAAGCGTTACATAGATTACCGCAGCGTAGATCGCAAAATGCCAATTATCCCGAGCATAAACCATCCACCATTTCCAGTCAATTATTTCAAAAGAGTATGGAACGTATAAGGGAGGGTTGTCCAGTTCCATTAGCGAATAATCTACAAAACCATCTTCTGTAAAGTTTAATTTCGTGTACTTTGGTCCCACTGGGGTCCCCATCCGCAAGTTCCCTGACATAATGATCCTTTTTACTGCAGATTGTGTTAAATTCCCATGCAACTTATCTAGCGGTGTTTTAATGTTGAAGTGTGTAAAAAAACTTCAGCGCTTCAGTTCCAAAAATCAGCAATTTAAAATTTTTTTTGAAATCTTTTACAAGTAAAATCCCTACAAGTTGCTTATCTAAGTAGCCTTGCTAAAAACTACAACTACTACGACAACTGATTACTTCAAAGCTATATCTTCTACTGACTTGTTTTAAGTTGACTTCTGCCCTACGATGACTTTATGCATAAATCCAGTCGTGAGAACAAAACACCTTATAAAAGGCACTACATTATAATATTTATCCCATATAATCTACATTCTTTCAGCTATCAAATCCATCCTCTGCAATCTGCATACTACAAGGCTTTTCATCAACTTTCGCACCATAAGCCTAGTAATAAATCCCTTCTGAACTAATTTTATTATAAAATGACCGATAACTTAATGTATAATCTGGCTCTCCTTGACTTTATTCAGGAGTTTAACCACAACTACCGTCATTCCGGTTTTTACTGCCCCCGTAGAATTTCGTCCCCCTCAACAACTCTCTTAACTTTCCAAGTTACAAATTGTAATTCAACATTCATGTTAAGTTTTTCCATTTGTTTTTTTTTCAAAAACATATTTCCCCAGGGGAGTTAATACCTTAAATACGATCATGTAATTTTATCAGGTTATCGCCAATCGCCATAAAAGTGAACAAAGTCCTCTACTCTAGAAAATGTTGTATGGCATGAAATGAATGATGATGTACGACATGAGGAATATGATAACAACTTTTGTTTGTACGCTTCGGTTAGCCGTTTAGCTATGCCCGTTCCGTTCCGTATAACTCTTCAATACAACCAGTCAATTTTTTGTAAATTGAAGTAGGAATTGCAACAATTAATCATTAATCCAACCTAATCCAGAGTCTTGTTCAACTTATGGAATAGTCAATGGGGTTTTTATATGCAAATTTTTTTAAGGCTACCTCATTCACTATAAATTCTTCATGATAGGGTTTCCCATTTTTATGCGATACTCTGCGCTGATGCCTTATTAGTTAATCATCCCCCACATTTAAAAAGAACGTATCAAATCATGTAAATTATTTCAATGAGGACAATCCGATTTTTTATTTCCGAACCCGTCCCCGTCGTGTACAATATCGCGATGGATCACGGTTATTTTAAATATTATTCTGATAGGGAAAGATGCATTTGATTAGCTAATCTTCAAGTCAACCAAGAAACGAAGTTAACAATGCAAACAGAAAGCTGAAGAGTCAGTTAGGTAAGCCTTGGGTAAGGTTAAACTTTAAGGAAGAAGGAAAAACGTCAGGTCATAAAATTGGTTTTTAGAAAAACTCGTGACGAACGAACGAGACCTGAACTTTGCACTGCTATCGTCCAACTGAAAACAGTTTATAGAATAGCATTGGCAATGTTTCTCGTCCATGTTAATCTGCCTATGACGCCTGTAAAAAATCCAGCGGAAGTCAAAAGTCCATCGACAAGTCCAAGACACTTTATATCAGGTTTCCACTATTCCAAGCGCCTTACATAAGCAATGCGAAAAGGCAATAGACATGTTCGTCGTGTACGTGGGAAAGTTGGCAGGAAAGACCACCTCACCTCGTGTGGGAAAGCCGTCGTCAACAAGTTTAATTCTCCGTATAGCTGATTTAATAAAACAACTATTACTCGGATTTACATGTTGATAGGTAACCTACTTAAAATCTTCATCGTATGACCATACTCACTCGCACGTGTGGATTTCTTCTGCCATACCATGGAAGTTATCAACACAGAAATAAAATACAGGGTGCAAACTTGATGGTCAACTAGGTCTGAAAAATTAATTAAAACGTGGCGAATTTATTTATACTCTTTGTAGAAGCTATTTCTTAGAGTTTAAGTTTAGTATATAATCATAAAAATCTATAATACTATAATATAATATTTAAAAAACTATAATATAAATGTCTTTAAGAAACCGTACTAAAAATAACAACAGTATTTGATAGATTATAGGATTGTTCCTAACCCACGTCAGAAGTTACAACTACAAGCCATCACTTTCAAAAACAAAACAGTCAGGAAAAACAAGAAGCTTAATTAATTATTACAATGTAAATTACATGTGAACCATTCCATCCCAATACTCTGCATTTCTAGAGAATAATATTCCCGTCGTCGCTCCAGCTATACTCAATCTTTTGGGCTTTGATGTAGAGATTGAATAAATATGGTGAATAATCCCCTCCCCATATTTTGCTTCAACTTCACGTGAAACTGAGGTCAAGTTCTCCGATTTGAATAAACGACTCCCCCCACCAGCCCACCAGAGACTGTTATCAGCATCAAAATGAATCGTATGAATCACTAAAAAGAATTAAAACTTTCTTAGATCATTCATTTGTTACTTTTATACAATACATAAAACCCCGCATCCGCATAACTACTACCTATCCATATTCCAGTTCACATTCAATATCACACAACTTACTTTGCGGCTTGGAAACTTTCATTGAAGGAAGAATGGCAGAATTCTTCAGATTGTAAACGACAGGGGTTCCCTTAGACCCTGCAGCAATCCACGTTGAATTTCCACTTATATCTAGTCCAGTAATCTGCAAAGAGAAAAAATAAACTAAAGTTCTGTAGACTTTTACGCTCTTCTAAACCCAATAAACAGATTAAACAATAATAGAAAATAAAACATGAGCAAGTCGGAATTACAAAATTCGGTCCCACTAACCATCTTTTTTTCCTGTGTGAAAGAAACCACAGGTTTGGGTGGAGATCTGAGTAGAGCATCATAAACCATAACATTCCCATCTTGTCCCCCACTTACTAGAAACTCGTCACTGAAAAAAAAAATATTACCCTTGCCTTGCCTTAAAACTTTACATTTTGTCATAAAAAAACCCATAAAATCTCTCTAATAGGATTCCTTACTTCGCTCTGCAAACCTCCACGGGTGATTTATGATCTCCAAACTCCACAAGCAGTTTCTGAGTCTCCACATCCCAAGCTCTGACCTTTGAGTCATCACAAGCCCCAAAAACGGTCGACCCTTTAGCATTCTTCAAACACGTCACATCCTGGACGTCAAACATGCACTCGAATTTAACCAGATTTAACGTATCCATGTCTTCGTCCCCACCTCCACCACCAATCTGACCCTTATCATCTGATCTATAGAGATAAAGCAGATTTTTCGACGACAAAAACACCCCAGCACGTCCCCAATGCAGGCCAAGAATCGCTGCTGAATTCGGCAACGACGCTTCAAACTTCACAAACGCGTCATTCGTCTCCTCGTGCCTTCTAAAGATAACACTTTCCAAATTAATTCCAAGCAAAAAAACACTAATTTACATAAAATATTCCCAAACTTACTCCAAAATTACAAAGTTTCCAAAAGTGGTTCCAGCAGCTATACGGAAACTATCCTTAATTAACGGCTCAGGCTCGAAACTATGGGCCAGAATATCTGTGTAATAATCCACAACGCTGTCCGCTACTCCTACCTTCATTTTTAACTGAAATTACACAAAATAATCAGACTTTCAACCTTCCGGTCACCAATCAACCAATATTTACCGTCATCTCTCCACAATACGCCGCCCGCGTTACCTAACCCGCATGCTGTTCTTACTTCACATGTTAAACAGCCGTACCTCTGCCTCTGATAAACATCTTTTTTCCCATACATACGCCGCGGTGCGGCTTATTGTCGAAGAATTACGGAATTTTAGTTCATTTATCCAAAAACCGACGATGACTTACCTCCGCTTGTATCCTCTAGACAGTTTCAGTAATTCAGTTCTATTTTTACTTTGCTTGCAGCAAATTTTTCAAAGTCGGGTTTTTCTTTTTATCTAAAAAAATATTACAAATTTACGGGTTTTTTTAGTTAAAAAACACCGAATTTTGTCTTTAATTTGTTTTGGAGTGATTTAAAGTTAGAGAGGATGTTCCCACGATCTTCACTCTCACAATTGCCCAAAACTCCCATCCATCCATCCCATATTCCAATGTTTGTTGCCATTTCGCGTGTACTACTATGATTATTATGATTATGATTACCGTATTTCCGGAAACAACTCCCCCTGGAATAACTCCCCCTATCTTGTTTGCCGATGTTCAATTTTTCCTATGAAAAATAACACCCCCGGGGGAGTAATTTCCGGAAGCGGAAATACGGTAGTTATAGGTTATTTTTATTGCATGCAAAACGAAAACAATTGATTTTTCAGAAATTAAAAATAAAATCCATTATTTTAAATGGGATAAGACGCAGTTTCGAACCTTTCGAACCTCTTTTACACGTTTTAAGGTGGAACTGGATACTGGAAAGTGGAAAGGGTAAAGATGCATAAACCATGCAAAAGTTAAATTGACAGTTTAAAACTTTTATTTCATGGAAAGTTTTGAATTCTTGTAATTTTTATGGCAGTGAGTACAGTACAAAAGCTGATTAAAGAGTTTTAATAAAAAACACCTATAAAATATAGATACACGAACGTTAGTGTAAATCTCCTAATTATTGCTAGCATTTAGAGTTTGGCACTTGATAGTGACTTTCTATTTTAGCCTAAACACACAGGCAGGGCTATTAATTACAACTAAAAGACAATTAAACAGTAATGATACTAAAAGAAGTTAACTTACTTTGGTTTAGTCCTACAAAAACATCCAATCTGCGTTTATACAGCTTTAAAAATAAGTTAAAAAGTATAATAAATAAAAATTAAAGTATGATTATTGCCAAAAAAGTAATCTAATCGACACACCCACCCAATAAACCCATTCATAATCAAATCAAACCAGAGAAATTAATAAATTAATGCATGAAATTCCCCACAAACCTTCTCTGACCATTCCTCTGAATTCCCTTTCCCATTACTGTGACCTGAGAATGTGGTATTTCCCGTTTTAATTCTTCCCCTGGAATAATTCCCCCTCCGGTTAAATTCTCATACCCTTCCAAATGTTAAAATTTGCCCTATATTTTCCGTGTTAGTTAATAGAATTTCTATTTTTCCTTCGAAGTAATTATAGCCCCAGGGAAATTAAAACGGGAAATACGGTAGTTAAAAAGCTGTGCCCTTTGACCTTTCTATCTTAATTACTGTCCATCCTGTTGACTCGAGGTCACAAGCCAAAAGAGGCAGATGAACAAAAAGTAAAAGGTAGGATAGAGGATCAAACTCCATTTCTCGATCTTTTCTGGATCCAATTTGGCCAGCAATTCTGGAACAACCCCTCTCCCAGTGCTATGCCTCTTATCCATCGAGTCAGTCGTAGATAAGCCCCTTGTCACTTCAAAATTATCCGGTTCAGTCAGATCCAATCCGTCTACCTTTGCTGCCCGTCCCAATTGCAGTTCAATCGAGTCAAGTTCCGAGGACTTCTTCTTATCCAAAGGTGAACCTCCTCCCCCTTCAGACGTCCTACGACTTGCCCCCTTTTCTGTTAGATATCCGCCAGCTATACGGGTCCGGAGGGAGGTCAAGTAGGTCACCCCTATGAATTCAGCGAGAGCGAAGAATATAAACGTCAGACTTATACCGTTCCAAACGTCTAGGGAAGTTGAATAAGTGGTTCTTGGCATCTTTTCGCTCATACCCAGAACCTAAAATCATATTCATTATTTTTAAAACTTTCTAATTGTTAGTGCTGCAAGTTTTTACAAGCCGTACTAAAATTCATATAGTCATGGAATTTGGAAGCTTCGTCATAGGCGCAACCAGCGTGGGTACAGGGGTACATTGTACCTATTGGTTTCTTCATGTACCCACTAGAATTTTAGAAATCCCCTATCCTCTACATGTTAAACAGGCTCCACCCATCCAAACCCCTCCCTATCCTTTAATGTTTTTGTACCCACTGGTATCTACTCGTGGTTGCGCCTATGAGCTTCGTATTCCAGTAATTGAACCCCTCATTTACTACGCAACTAGCCAAAGCCAACTAAGCTGTTTTTGACCCCGCTGACCTGAAGCACTCCCAAAGACATAGTTGTGAGACAGACAACGCCCCGCATGAGGAACGTCTTATCCACCCGATTATCCAGGAGAAAAGACAACCAAGACGTTACCACCAGGTTTACAATGGGAATAAAATTCTGTCTCAAATAATAGCTTCGACTCCGGTGGAAATGGAATTCAGCAAGGAGACAGCTAAAAACACCTACAGTAAAGTTATAGATACAAAATACATCCATCCCATTTCAATAAAGATCATCTAAAACTGTTCAAATTATCATCCTAAACGACCTAAGTCACTATCTACTCTTCCAGTAGTCTTCATTTGATTTCTGATTTATCTACAGCTACCGTCACAGCATATTAATAGTAAACATTTCACTAGATGACGGCAATAATCTACACTTCAATCTAAACACGAAATCCTTATAATAATTCATTAATTCTTAACCTCCCGTGGCCGTCTGGGAATCGCAATAATTAGATGTAACAGAGTCAAATACAAACTCCTTAGACGAGCTGGAACTACTCCCACTCCCATCCAGTTTCATTTTAATCGGACTAACCACCGGTTTCCACTTGAATATCAAGTCCTCCCTTGTAAACGCATCTGCAAACATTTAGTCATCTTAATTATTAAACTAAATTCCACTTTTAAATCTTAACTTGAATCAAAAGTCCATCCTTACAACTCGCAAGTCTCAATGAGCAAATCGGGCTGTCGAACGGAAAGTTCTTTAGAGTCATCGGACAACCCAATTTCAGAGAAAGCCTTGGAGAAAGTTAAAAAAAAAAGTTGACAACTTCATTTTAAAAAAACTGTCTCAAATTTCGAAAATGTTATCTAGATTTCTTGAAAGAAGCCTATGAAATGCAACCTTGTACTAAGGAGGACAGTTCCGTTGGAGTAAATCCTCGCAAAATTATTTGGCTTCATGATCGAATGCACATTTCCAGACTTTCCATTCAAAAAGTATAAATCCGGTCTCCAGATCTTTTCCGGTTCCAATAGAGTTAGAAATTTTATTTGTCCTATAAATAATTTTTTAATTCTGGGATTACATATCCCATATTTTGTTTTGGGGGAAAGGTCAGGTCAATGTTAAGGTCAGGTTTATCATTTACTTAGTTGAACAGGATTGTACTTTGCATACGCCAACCGGTCATCTTCCCATTCTTGGATGAGATTTACTTCCAAGGAATACTCCTAATAATCGTTACAAATTACCAAATTTTGTTCTGGATGTTATATCTACTCTAATTTCGTATATTAACCATTCCAAAATACCATTTTATGGTCATCAATCCCTTCAAAATTCCTCACTTGCAGGGAAACGCTGATTTCGATCGGTTCTGCAAAATCCATAGTTCATAGTTTAGTACAAACAATTCCTCTCTCACCTCCAATTCTATCTAGACTCAATTCTTTTCAACATTTTATTAATTAGACATGTAAAAACTCACCCGAAGTATTGAGTATTGTCGGCCGAACATTTACATTATTCATTGGATCATTTAAAACCTTCTTCAGCCACTCGTGTTCGTAAACCTTCAAATTTACAAACGCTGCTTGGCTGCAAAAGTTCCAAAAGGAAACATAAAATATAACGAAATTTCAGCAAAAAATATTCTAAACAATTTTTTTAACATTAGTTAGTTTAACCTGTAATGAAATAGGATGAGAAGAAATACTAAAGTTACGGTGAACGCCACTACTTCACTTATCTGTGGCATTTTATGTGGATTTTAATTTTTCTAAATGGTTTTTCTACTTTCCACCCTTTAAATTACTTCCTACAGTTGGCTACAGTTGTCCCAAACGGTCTGGAATTTGTATGCTAAAATCCTAAAAGTCTTAAAATCCTGACACCTCGATAACCCTTTACTTCTCTGCTTTTTGTACCTTATCCAAAAACCCCAAAAAGATTGCAATGACCCTAAAACTCAGAAACATTTATGTAGGAAAGCTAACATTCTACAAATAAATGTCACCCTCTTCCCAAGCTATTCTACAACTTATTGTAAAAGAGGGGAAGTGGTGGGCAGTGTCTTGTCAATTAATCCTGGTTAATTTAAATCCCTCATCAACTCAAGGATGCCTTATTTTTGTTCCCCTGCAGCAGCATATCCTCCCTACCAGAATGCAAACATATATTTGTACTAATAATAAGGCATATCAAAAACACACACGCATCATTCCATATAATTATCTAGATACAAGCTTTGACTTTTGAATTGAAACTACTCCCTTCTGTTTCAAAGGTCCGGTTGGATTTTAACTATCCAACAAGCATTGACACTCTTCTGGTTCCAATTCAAAATGTGTATTACATTTACTACAACACGCTGAACACTGCATAACAGGCCGATTTTAAAACAACAGGGTTTTTATTACACACATAAACCAAACGCATAAACAAACAGTAGAGTACTGGTTCTTAGCTGTTGTCGTATGTGTAAGGTTTATTCAGATTACGCAGTAATAAATGACTTGGGTAACCAATAATGTAAAAATAGTATCTTTGGAGTACTCCAAATGGGATGGGATGTTAATATTTAAAATCATAAAAATTATCCTAGGAAGCTGATGAATGAATATATCAATGGAAAGCTGTATGAAGAGTTTACAAGGATGAAACTGAAACTGATCCTTCAACTTGTGTGACTACGAAGAATGAATGAATGACCATAAAATAATAACCCATGCGGCTAACTTTTAACCTTAATGCAAGCTTAACTTTACATTATAATAATATGAGGATCTTTAAGGGGGACTTACTGAGGGTGGGTTAATCTTATTTATTACAGTTATTGAGTTTAATTATTCCAAATGTTTCAAGTAGAGGAGGTCTAAATTCAAGTCCAATGTCAAGATCAAGATCAACTTGAGGGTTGTTGCATTGCAAAGCAAAGGGGTCTCTTTAGTTTTAAGTTTATGGACCATGACTTCTTTTGGAGTAGCATCTTCCGACTCTTGAAGTTTTGGAAACTCTAAAAGTGGAATTTATATGTGCTGCATCCGTCCGTAAAGGTTTCGTAATTTTTCTGATGCTGTAGAAATACCAAAATCAATAAGGGTTTGTATCAAATTGGGAAAATACTTTACTTATTTTTTACTACTTTGTTTAAGTTTAAAAACGGATTAGATGATGCATTTATTACAGGGTGGTATAAAGTACAGTTTAGATTCGCATATTATCACACAACTTCAAACACAGAATAAAAATAACTGCAACTGAATTGGTTGCAACAAGGGGCTTGTTTATCTGTATAATCCATTGCAAATGTAAATCTTTTATGAATCATAAATCATTTTATTTAGTTATTTACTAAAACTCCATTCCATACAAGCTTACTTGGCCCATGCTACAAATAAACCTACAAATCAGTGCAAGCCTCCTTGATCATTGCACATCTTTGATGCATTAATCGTCCATAATTTGATCAGTTTCTGCCCATGACTTTTTTACAAAAAACAAAAATTCATAACCCTAATTTTTTCTTAAATTTCTCTGTAAACTTTTTGCTAAGTTCTACCAAATCCACAGAATCCACAAGAGCAATGCTAAAGTAACTTTGTTTTTTGCTGCTATTAATAGACTCTTATTTATTTACCTAAAGATATTTACCTAAGTAAACGTTCACTAATTATTTCTTACCTAATGTCCATTGTCAGGTCCTTACTTACCTACTTACCTAATGTATGCATAGGATACACACAGCAAATAGCAGTAATTACTGTTTAAAGAAGATATAGATAAAACTAAAAGTTTTGAAGTGGGATATTAACTTTACTTTTGCTTTGTTTAGCCGGATCAACCAACCAGCTACCTATGGATGATCACATAACACTAAATATGAATAATAAAGTAAACTTTAATCAAGGCAGGTGGATTTTTGAAGGACTTAACTTATGATTTAAATTCTTATGAAATGTAGACACCGCTGTATCCTTCTATCCTGTCTGTCATCAAGGATCAAGTTTTTTTGTAATGCAAAAGTTACAATGAATAATATATTAGGTACATTAAAGTATTCCAGGTCCATTAGTTTATCCATCGCTAATTCATATAAAAGACGGTAAAGACTTCAATGTCCAATAGTTGCCATCATCCCTTGGCCCTGGTTAGTGATCTTCTGCATCGAATTGTACTTTTTTTTAAAGAAGCTATCTCAAGATGTTCTTTAATAGTGTAATTCTTACTCTTCTATACGCCGCAGCCTCTGCGGTAACCGTTTCCAAAGACGTGGACGACCTGCAGTACTTCTACTACCCGTAAGTAGAAGTAACTCCTAGAAAAACTGACAAATTGCTGCATTTTTTGTAACAAAAAACTCATTTGAGGTACAAAAAAAAGTCCATAATAATCCAACATATAATCCTCAATCTTCTTGCATAGAACGGCTAGTGGTAGTAGGCAAGAGCTAAAGTACAATGATGCTTCATCGCTAAGTGGACTTAAGACTGGGGCTCCAACAACCGTGATAATTGATGGATTTTTATCCGATGGTACAAGCCCCATGTCCCAGGCACTTAAGGATGGTTAGTTTGCATTTTAAAAAAAATTATGATTCACAAAAATATCAAGCCATGTTTTCATTAATCATGCTAAATTAATTTAGCTCCTGAAAATTCATTTTAAATATTAAACTTCAGGTTTTAACAGTATTGGTTGGGATATAAAACTCGGATTGAGATTGAAGTAAAATAAAGTTATGATTTGTGAAGGTCCTGATCGTAACAAAAACTATTTCCATTTATTGCAATTCAAGGGCGGCTTATAGCTAAGGGTAGTCTATTGACTTACGGTGGGATTTGATGGATGTATAAGCTTCAAATAGAAATTATTGCTTCGTTTTTGTTCCATCAAAAAAGTTCATCCAAAAATTAGTATAACCGTAGATAACTAGATAGATCTTTGACTCTGATGACTTGTCGATTCATCTGCTTAAGATGGGCTTTTGACATGATTATTTTAGCAATTTTGAAAACGGACCAAAACCGGAACGTGGTTGTCCTAGATTGGGGTCGTCTCTCTGGTTCCGGTCTTACTTTTGGAAACCTTATCAAAGCAGCCTCAGCCTATATCACCGTCTTAAGAAATGTTGGACCCGTTGGCCAACGAGTGGCAGACTTCCTTAACTTCCTCAAAGTTAGCAAAAATATCCATCCTCTAAACGTCCATATTGTGGGACACAGTCTGGGGGCTCATATTGGTAATTTTAAGATTAGCTAAAGCAGTTTCTAACTCTTTTAAAGAAACAACACAAAAATCGTTTCAAATGTCTCTTCAAGCTAAACATTTGGTATAAAGTGGCTTTTTATCTTTCTACAAACGAAGAAACCTTCCATACTACGCTTTTATTCTTGAAACCTGATCATCCTTTCTGATACTGGATACTTTAATATCTCCAAATACAGAGGCGCAACCAAGGGGGTTACAAGGGTGCATTGTACCCCCCAGATTTCTAATGTACCCCCTGGATTTCCCCATAGGCCCTATCCTTTTCATGTTCAGCAGGCCTCGCCCAGCGGCCCAGCCCCGCTTAGTCACACCCCTTTGTATCCTTTAATGGTATTTGTACCCCCTGGTACCCCCTCATGGTTTCGCCTATGTCCAAATTCTAGCAGGCGTATTTATGATCCTCACACTGAATTACCTAGTTAAATAACAGCCCTTTTTAGAGGTATGAAATATTTAAAAATACAATTCCCTATCTTGATCTATAGCCGGAGCTGCCGGAGTATTTACAAAGTCCAAGTATCAAGATACTTTAGGACGAATTTCCGGTCTGGACCCTGCGGGTCCTTTCTTCACGCTTCAGGTTGACAAGGGCAAGAGACTTCACTCCGGAGATGCTGCCTTCGTCGACATTTACCAGTAATTTATTAGAGTTTTGACATTATTTTTACTCTATACTTTCGTCACCTTTCCTATAATACATTTAGCACGAATCGAGGAACCCTTGGAGATTCCGACCATCAGACTGGAGACGTTAACATTTACGTCAACGGTGGGGATGGTCAACCCGGTTGTGAAAAAGCGGATAGTGCGGGTTTTTCAGGTAAATACCTCTATTTTTATAATATTAGTGACTGGAAATAATCCTGCTTTCTATTTACAGGATTCTGCAGTCACTCCTACTCATGGAAATTGTACTATGCAACTATCTACCAAGACATAAAAGCCTGTCCTTGTTCAGGCCTTCCTTGTCAATGTCGCAAAAACTGCAACACTTCCTGTCCCAGTCCCATTTCAATTGGACAGAATACTTCTCCAAGGTACAAATAAGAGTATATCTGGGTTTTTTGTTTGCAATTCCAAATTCTGATTTGATAAATTGTAATATGCTTTTTTTCTTCCAGTTCCCGAGGTCCTTACCATCTCATGTTGGATAATTCCTTGAATTTTTTTTAATCCTTCAAATCAAAATAAATTACTTCTAAAATTAAAAAGTACAGTTTATCTTAAATGCCTTGAAATCTTGTAAATTATGCCAAGTTATTTACGTTCCGCGTGCATAAACCGTTCCCCTTTTGCCATTTTAATCCAAACCGTGAAATTAAAATAAATAATGCATTTTCTCTTAGCATCTGCCAATTTCTTTACTGTAAAGAAAATAAGTAGAAGGTAGCTAATGGTTAGTCGTAGTTTAAAATTTGAAATACATATGGATGGCAAGCTGATTTACGTAATTTGTTTTAGCATCAAACAGTCGTTATGTTCCACTGGGGGAAAGGTTTAATTCGAAATGATTTCTTGGTAAAATTTAATCAAAGGAACAAAGTTCATCTAGCAAACATAACGATTTATCTAAAAATAAAAGCCTGTGCCTGGTAACACAGTTAAGAGAAATATCCTATGAGGCAGAATCTATTAATTCTTAAACCATATAAGTTTGTGGGATTTTTACCCCTTATTTCTCTGAGATTAGTAGATAGCCATGCTAATTAGATAAAAGAGCTTTACATGGACTTCAAGCAAATAAAAGTCAAGCGTTGAACAAGCAACCTCATTAAATACCTGAACAAATCAGATTTTTTTCAACGACGAAATTAACTTTCTACATCCATTTTGTATTTTGGGAAAGTGAAGATATTTCCTATTTGAATCCCGAATCGCCAACATCAACTTGGTTATCATTATTTAATTTAAAACCTGGACAGACAGACCCTTGATTGGAAGTACTTATCATAGAAAAGGTCAAATGTCAGTGACTTTTCCAGATGGGAAGGGAGCTGGGTACTTAAATTACACCCATGACGGTTACATCGACCTCACCCACTTTGCAATAGAACACACATTTCCTCCTTTTAGTTTTGAAGTAATAAACTTCAGGACGGTTCCGGAGTTTTGTGATCGAAGACTATGGCCAGTATTATTAGCAATTGGGCTATACTTACTGGCCCTTTTTCAGCTACCAATATTCATGAAAGATAGAAAAGGGCTGGAACTTAAATGGGCTTTGGTTTTTTGGAATGGAGCCTTGGGATTGTTTTCGATTATCGGATTTTGTCGTATGGCACCCGAATTTTTCTCCCAGTTTATGCAACCGGATGGCCTTTGGATCTCCCTTTGCATACGGTAGGTCACTATTTTCTGTAGTGAAACCTTAAATGACCTGCTTTACCTTTCTATAAGTCAGGATTTTTAGCAATTTACCTTCCTTAACTCGTTACAACTTAAATGGCTGATCTTGTCCAGAAAAATGTTAATGGAAGTAATGTTTAAGGATTGAACCGTTATGCCTGATACCTAATGGAAAGTTGCACATTTTAGGCGAGGCTGCAACTATCCTACAGTTTTCTGGGCCTCGATGTTTGTCATATCTAAGTTTGTCGAATTGGGTAAGCGGAACCCTGACGGACTAGCATATTTATACTGGACGTTTATGAAACATACATGTTCGTATAACCTAGCTATTCCTTTTAGGAGACACGATATTCCTGATTCTGCGGAAAAGGCCCGTGTCTTTTCTTCAATGGTGAGCTTACAACATTTTAAAGTTTTAGCAGATTTAGACCCATCTTTGTTTATTTAATCTAAGTAATGCCTGCATACAAGCATCCGTGTTGAAGAAAGAATATGGATGGTACTTTTAATTATGTGTTTAGTTTCCAAATATTATCAGCAATTCGTATCCAGGTATCACCATGTGGTCACACTGTTTGCGTCGTACGTATCCAGTCCCTTCATTGAACCCGTCCACCGATACTATGTTGTTATGAACTATGGGGTCCGTTCTACACACAAATTATACTGCAATAATTACCCTAAATCCTCGCCCATATGCCGCGGCTTATATGCATAAAAAATGGTCTTTTCAAGCAGTTTAACATGGGAGAGATACCCATTTTAACATGTAAAGGATAGGCGTGCGGCATAATTAACGAGGGCGGCATATGGGCGAGGATTTAGGGTACTTACTTGATTAATTTATCATTATTACTGACCATTTCTTTTTTCAAGCAGGTACACAGGTAACAGAACATCAGGATTGTCGAAGTTTCAAGTGGCTTTCACAAGCAATAATTGATTTAAATGTCTATATATGTTATTTTATTATTTCTAGCTTAATGTATCCCTACTTTGCAGTGATGGTAAGTTAATTAAAATCCATACTTCGTCTTTAATTTTCTTGCTGAAAGTACACAGCAATATTTGTTAATTTGAAGGCGTTAGGTATACGCGTTCCAAGACGAATGGCAAACTTCGTAACGACTTGTCAGTTGGCACAAATGATAATTGGCCTCGTTGTAAACCTCTCGAGTGCTTACTTTTACTGTAAGAATCAAAACTGAATTATTATTGATATTCCAATTGACATGATTATAATTATGATATCTTAATTACTAATTACACTTTCCTGAAACCCCCTGCAGATGCAGGATACGGGTGTCACAGGCATCCAACTAGTATTAAGATTTTTGCCATAATATACGGATCATTTGTATACGTTTTTGGAAAGCTTTATGTGGATAAGGTCGTAAGTCAACGGAGGAAAGGAAAAGAAACATGAATTAAAAAATATTCACATTATTATCCAAAATACCTTAAAAAGCAGTTTTAATGGTTTTAAATTTTTGTAGAAGAATAAATAAAGAGACATCCACGCAAAACCATTTAAAAATGAAACCCCAACTACACTATTGTTTTGGGCTATCCAACTTTATTAGGCTATTGTTGTTAATTTGAAGTTTACAGTAACAAAATCATGTAAAATGCATAAAATCCTCATTTATTATCCCAATTCACACCTCCTCTTGATTAACCATTGAATGCAAAATGTTGAGCTGCTTTTCAAAACATGTAATCAACGCCCGAGTGTCCTCCTTGGATAAGACACTCCTGTCAACTATCACCGCAGCCCTATACCCATCCACGTAGCTCAAAGCACACAGCCCTAGTCCTGAAATTGAATCCAGTACAATTTATAAACTTGCATCTCCAAGATTAAGAAATCTTGTTAAAAGGCTCAAAATGTTACCAGCAAACCCTCCCTGAAGACCCGCACAAAAAGAGGCATCAAGAACCCGATGCCCGGAGCAAATTATGGGTTCCGAACCTACAAAAAAGTTGGAAATGCCCACAGAAGTCAACCAATTCGTTCCAATTCTCCTAGTAATCCACGTCGGATACAGTCCTGACAGAATCATAGTGTAAATAACAACTTGAGGAGTGGTAGACCGTTTGATCCCTTCATAGTCTTGGTGACTTTGATAAAGCCGTTTTACAGGGTCTTCCTCCCCCGTAGGTAACATCGTAACTGCACCAGTCCTACATACAATTAAACTGGGTGAAAAATTGAACCTGAAACGACGAGTCTTTTTTAGAAGGTTTAACAGGACAAAACATTATTTAGAAAACGAGACAAAGACTAAAAAAAATCGTGTAATGCCCAATTCAATTGAAATATGCTGAAGGTCCTTACATAATATTCCTTAACTTAGGCGAATGATTCTGTACCGGGAGAGCAGTAATACAAGGAAGTCTTTGGATCCCACCCTCCCCCTTTCTGGACATAATCTCCCTAATGCTTCCAGCAAAAACTGCAAATATTACACTGGTAAAGCTAACTTTAAAGTGGGACTTAATATCCCTAATCATTTTCAGTGGGATCCAAGGGCTCATTTCCACATGGCACTTGTTAGAAAGGACATCCTTAGCTCGCCAAGGGCGCAGATGAAACGCCAATGAATAAATTTTAGCAGCATCCCATGCACATCGGAAGGGAAGTGTCAAGTAATAAGGGACCATCAAGACCAGTGGTCTTTTGTAGTTATCTGCCGAAGGGATTTTTAACCCTGTGTCTGCAAGAGACTCGATAAGAATAAAAAGTACGGATAGCCCATCACCGAAAGTGTGATGTTGTCTCCAAATTACGCTTGTATGCGGTCCGGGCATTGGTGATCTATCCGGGTAGTAGTTATGGGTCAGTATGAACTCCCACAAGGGTTGATTCGGGTCCCACGGCTTGGAAACTAGTTTAACCCGAAGGTCGTTTATGTCTCTATCCGTTACTTTTTCATTTTCATCAGAATTCAAAATTATATGATTGTCGAGGTTGAAATTGTCGAGCTTCTTGAAAAAGGGGTAGCCGGCCCATGATGTGAGGCCTTGTTGGAGTTCCGGAAACCTCGGCTGACCATTTGGTAATTTAGTACTTAGCAGAGTTTTCTTCACCAATGCTCGGAATCTATTAATATCCCAACTCCCAGCGTAGGTCAGAGTTACGACGAGGTTGCATTTTGGATTGTTGAAGATGTCATCAGAGGCAAATAGTTGACCCTGAGTTGAGATTATTTTACCCAGTTGGGGATTTAAAACTTGGGCCGATTTACCGATTATGTATCTCCAAATGAAAAGTGGGCAACTGAGAACCAATACAATCGGCATGAAGATAAAAACTACCATGGATATAAGGAGAATGGGCAAGTTCGTGGCTACGGAGTGGAGTGTATTAGTTATAAATCTACACATACTACGTTCGGGCATTTTAGGCTAGTTATGTTTTATAGTCCCTTTCCAAGTATTAAGTTCCGGTTTATTCGTCCCTGTTACAATTCTCGTACGAATACGAACTGGAGAGCTTCGTAGACTAAGGGAATACTCTATAGATAAAAATTCAGATTCAAAGCCACAGAAAAGATAAAGATCTTCCCAACGAACTATATTATTGAATGCACCCACAGATTTATATTATAACCATACAACCAGAAAAATAAGTAACATGTTTTAAAATACAACGTATAATAATAGGCGTATCTTCCTCCTTTTAATTTACCTTGTAGGTAATGATATACAGCTGAAGTGGCTGCGTGAATGCATTGTTTTGACACAATGGAAGTGACGAATGACCAATTACATTTTCTTATTAAAGGCTTTATTAATGAAGCATTTAAAGATAATTGATTAATAATGAGAAAACAGCAAATGGTTGATAGCATGCGTAGCCAGTGCCATGCCAGTAGTACGCATAAAAAGTAAGTTGGAAGGTTACCTAAACTTAATTATGATTTGCCATTTCATCCGCAATACTAAAGACAAAAACTGGAAGCAGTTTGGCTGGGTTGTTTTAAAACTACTACATTTTTAACTTCAGATCAAAGGCTTTTTCTAGAAAGATCAAACCATGTTTTTTTAAACCATCCATCAAATAAATGTCTTATTCTTTAGAGATTTAGCAGCTTTATTTTTAACCCAAACGCAGCTTTATACATGTGTAGTTTAAACCTCTTGCTTAATTTTAGAATATAACATCTCTAACTGCTTTAAAAATAGTTTCATTAATTCCCGAGTCTCTTCTTTAGGAAAAACACTAGGTTCCGCATGGATACACGCTCTATATCCGTCTCCTATCCTTACTTCATTGGATAAAAATAGACGCGATGGAGTGGGGCGTATTTTTCTTGCGAGTTTTTTGGGAGAAATGTTCTTAGTTTTTATTTATTCCTGCTTAGACTCCCCTGTTGACCAGCTCTAATAATTTTATAGCAGTGAGGAATCATGTGTATTTTTTAAGATTCTTGATTAAATAAAGAGAAAGGTACCAGGGGAATTTTTGAGATATTTATAATTATTCTTTCCTAATTTTCAAGAAATATCACACACATTTTAGAAGAGACAGAGCATTTCATTTAAGGAAATAGCTGGTGTCACTTTGACTTTCATTACTTCAGCCATACCCAAAACACCCAACCCCACCAAAACCAAGATTGACCTTACTACCGGGTAGGGGTTCGTGTCATCTTGCACAAGTAGCGAGATGGCAAGTGTTTAAATACAATAAACATATATCTAATCCTGCAATACCCGATTATAAATCAATTTATCTCCGGTGGACTCGGATTGCAGTCTGTACACTCCAATAATAACTGACTCCAGAACTAACAAACTTTTATTTTCTCATGAAGGATTATAAAGATTAGAAATCTTAGAAATCTTAGAATTTTCAGTTTCGTAAGCTCTACATTTAAGAGTTTGTAAGACACAAGGTTTCTAAAGGCTCGTTAAGCTTCAAATGATAAGAACTGATTCCACTTGAACTGTCATAAAAATTGGTAAAAAAAATTGCATTTGAATTCAGCAATATCATTCGCACCAACGATTTTAATCTGCTTATCTCAACAGAGATTATTCAATGGGGATTTTATTTACGGACAATGAAGAATCAGTAAATTTCTAGGCATGGCAGTGAGAAGGGATTAAAGTAGATATGGACTTGGGACGAACCTCAGAATTTAATGAAGTAAAATGTGCTCAGATTTTAATTTGCTCTTCAGGCATCCTTTTACTGTCCTTTTATGCTGTCGTAGAAGTAGTTGTTGGAATAGTGGTGGGAGTGGATGTACTTGGACTTGTTGGGGGAGTAGTGGGAGTGGTCGTAGTTGTGGGAGTAGGTATGTCTGTAATACTCCTAATCCAACTCGATAAGTAAGGAACGTTTGCGTAAAGTCCGGGTTCGGTTCCTGTTCCGCATGCAGCTGTATAAATAAACAATCGTATAGGTTACCACCAATTAATTCTTCAGCCGTTCTTCAAACATTCAAAAGCAGATTTATCGGAACAGAATGCACCTACTTGCTAGGGAAATTCCAACCAAACTCCTTCCAGAATGTAAGGGTCCACCCAAATCCCCACCATTGAAGTCAAATCCATTCCCTCCAGCACAAATATTTCCTTCATCTACTTCTGAACTCCATTGAGCCTTGCATGTAGATTGGGATGCTAAAGTAACTGTTACTTTACGAAGTGTCAATACAAAGTCAAAACTACAGGATGTAGTCGTTCCCCAACCAGCAACCACCAAGTTCTCTTCTGGAATGAAATCTACTTCCGGTATTTCTGCAGCAGCCACGTATTGATCCAGAACCAAGGGACTGCTCAGTTTTATCACAGCCACAGAGTTTTGGAAGTTATTACTGTAATTTATAAAATGTTAGAGTGAACAGGAACACCCATCCTTTGAGTTTCATATGCCAAGTTCTCAAGCTAAGGAACTCACTTTCCGGGATGAAAGATGATTTCAGAAACGGATCGAACCTGCTCGCTTCCTTCGTTTACGTTTCTATTATGCTCTCCTGCAACAACAACTGCAGATCCTGAGACCACGTCACCTGCACGGACAGCACACAATGGCTGAAGGAATCATTTAAAAACGTTAGGTTGTCTGTAAATCATGGACGGCTTGTTGTTTTTAAACTGGGATGCCCAGGGTGATGGTTTGAGGGTCTTTAGTAGCTTACGCTCGTAACTATCCATTCAGAGTTGACAATTGAGCCAGCACAGAAAGGAATATTATCAATTTGTATTAAAACGATCCAAGGGAACTCTCCCCTGGCAGCCTCACTTCCTCCAATTATCCTCTCTTCTGTTAATTTAAACCAAAGATTAATATAGAGACTATTTCGAGCAAATTCATGTTTGACTACCGGAGGATTTGCTATCCGTTTTAATTGGGTTCTGAATAATCCGTTGTGAATTTGACCTTCCGCTGCTACCCCATACTTCAACAAGAATTAGGCTCAATGCCAGCAAAACTCTTGTAATCCCTTCTATTATAAATATTTAAAGGCGTATTACTCAATAGCAAACAACTTTAAATTACTTTTTAAATGGATGTTTAGAAACATCAAATTCAGCTCTGTTTTCTCTTACGCATTTCAGAGTTCCTTTAGTTTCTTATGGAAAGGCTGGTTTGGTTTATGTTGGTTGTCTGATGTGTTTCAAGGCGTCTTTCTAACTGATCGATGAACGAGGAGTATGAGGGTTTCACAAGTAATGATTACAATAAAAATATATCTAATCATACAATACCCGATTATTAATCAATTAATCTCCGGTGGTGGCCTCGAATTGTCCGCAGTCTGTTTACTCCAAATCACAACCTGTCCATTATGTTAATGGAATGAAAACTGGCTCCAGAAACCAGAACTGACCCCTTTTATTCTTCTCATTAGAAAGATTAGAAATTCTACGCTATTTTCAATTTCGTAAGCTCTACATTTAAGAGTTTCTAACACACAAGGTTTATAAAGGTTTGTCAAGCTTCAAATGATACGAAATGATTCCACTTGAACTGTCATAAATCAATGAGTGAACAACATTGCATTTGAATTCAGTAATATCATTCGTACCAACGTTCTTAATCTGCTTATCTCAACAGAATTATTCAGTGGGGATTTTATTTACAGCTAGACAATGAAGAATCAGTATATTTCTATGCATGGCTGTAATAAATAGTGATTAAAGTAGATGGACCTTTGACGAACATCAGAATTTAATAAAGTAAAATGTGCTCAGGGTTTAATTTACTCTTCAGGCATCCTTTTCCTTTTACAGTCCTTTGCCTTTAATGCTACATATCAAGAACAAAAAGTATTCTAACTAAATAATTTCAGTGCTTCAAAGCTTATTCTTTATTATTTTTTAAACCATCCATCAAATAAATGTCTTATTCTTTAGAGATTTAGCAGCTTTATTTTTAACCCCAACGCAGCTTTATACATGTGTATTTTAAACCTCTTGCTTAATTTTAGAATATAACATCTCTAAATGCTTTAAAAATAGTTTCATAAATTCCCGAGTCTCTTCTTTAGAAAAAACACTAAGTTCCGCATGGATACAAGCTCTATATCCGTCTCCATATCCTAAACCAGCAAGGCCGATACCTGCACAAAAAGACAGTTTATGAATTCAATTTTCAAGTTTGGATAAGAACGGTTAGAATTATTCAGCCGTCACAAAAAGGGATTCGGCCGTTTAAAATAGGTTCCGTAATTAATAATGACTTTGCCGTAAAAGAGGAATTAAGAGAAAACTACAAGTAGCCTTACCGTAAAAACCGACCGTGGCCAACCTTCTTTTTTACGGCAAAGTCACTTTTAATTATAGAGGGAGCGCGTCACGGGATCCAGCGACAGGAGATCCAGTGACACGGGGTCCGGCGACACGGGGTCCGGAGCGACAGGAGATCCAGCGACACGGGGTCCAGCGACATGGGGTCCGGAGCGACAGGAGGTCCAGCGACAGGAGATCCAATTCAATTAACTTGGAGAAAAGTGTACGATACTTGGAATATGATATTTTATTTAGTGACCCGATGCTGTTTTTAATTCACTGCGATGACGGTGGTAGCCTACCTTAACAACAGAAGTACTTCCAAGAATATTTTTTGCGTCGGTGGCAAGTTGATGATGCATAATCACTGTACTTAAAAAACTCTTCAGGCTAATATCATGCAATAATTGCATTTTATTTCCATGGACATGCAAATATCCTTGCATGGAAATTACCTATCTATGATCAGAAAAAATTTCTGGAGAAATAATAGCATTATTATAGGTGGCTTAGCAGTAACAGAACAGTAGGTAGTATTAGTTTATTATATTCAGCTGAAGAAGCGTACATGCAAATATTTCTGGTAGATAGGCTCCGACAACGCCCCAAATGAACTGCAAGATGTTATATTTTCTATTTATTGTCATAAATTATTTATCATGAACTTGCCATTGAGGTAAAAAAATCCAGAGATTAGGATTGCCTACATGCAAATACTCATGTTGTTAAGATAGGCTACCACTGCAGTGAATTGAAAAATGCTAAATTTTCTAAGCATCGAGTCACTAAATAAAATATCATATTCCAAGTATCGTACACTTTTCTCCAAGTTAATTGAATTGGATCTCCTGTCGCTGGACCTCCTGTCGCTCCGGACCCCATGTCGCTGGACCCCGTGTCGCTGGATCTCCTGTCGCTCCGGACCCCATGTCGCTGGATCTCCTGTCGCTGGATCCCGTGACGCAGACTCAATTACAGAACCAATTTTAAACGGCAAAATCAGTTTTTCAGCAGCGGTTGAATGATAATAACCCATACAGACCCCAGACAGAAGACAAATGTTTTAATTCATTTAACAATAATAACCAGTTTTGCCAAGTTGAAGACCCGCACAGAACGAGACATCAATAATTCGGTGACCATCTAAAGGAACATTTACAGGAACTGCTGGGAAATTGGAAATTCCCATAGACGTCAAGTGATTTTTCGCTAATAACTTTGTAAGCCATGCAGGGCATGATCCAAAAATCATAAGAAGATACGCCGTATTTACAGGAATTGTAGATTTAAGAAGTCTCATGTAATCTTTGTGACTTAGCATGAGGCGTTTTACAGGATCTTCCTCTCTAATGCCTAGCTTCGTAACGGCTCCGGTCCTTAATACACAAGGAATAATGAATTAGTCGTTGTCGTTGGTAGTAATAGAATAGCTACTAGACGGCCACCAATGATTTAAACAAAGATTGTATATGATGCGAACCAGCAGCGGGTCGCTGGAAGATTATAGCAATAAATGACATTAATGTTTCGTAACATCGCATCGTAACAAAATAAACTGTCACTGTATTTCACCAACGTGAGTATGGCCCTCTGTCATGTATTGTCTACTGCAACTGCAAATCTAACTTTTTACTTACAAGTAGTTCCTCAGTTTTGGGGAATGGTTTGGCAACGGCAGAGCAGTAATACAACGGAAATGATTTGGAATCATTTCCTTTCTCTTTAGCATCATTTCGCGTACTGATCCTGCGGCTACAGAAAAAATCACACTTGTAAAGCTCACGTTGAAGTGGGACTTGATCTCTTTAATCTTTGAGAGTGGGATCCACGGGGACGTTTCGATGTAACATTTATTAATCAGCTCGTCCTTAGCCTTCCATTGAATTGAGAAGAAAGTTGCTGCAAAAAGTTGACCCATTTCCCATATAGATCGGAAGGGAAATGTCAAACAGTATAGGACCGTAAGGACTAGTGGTCTTTTGACCCGAATTGGCGAAGGGATTTTTACAATATGGTTGCAAAGAACTTCAACAAGGAAATGCAACACGGAAAACCCATCCCCAAGGGAGTGATGCTGTCGAAGAATTACACTCGTATGCGGACCAGGAACTAGAGTATGATCCGGGTAGTAATTATTAGTAAGAATTATTTCCCATAATGGGCGATTCCGCTCCCATTTTTTCGCAACCAACTTTTCCCGAAAGTCGTTAATGTCTTCATCGCTAACTTCAACCTTTCCAGGGATCTCGTTCATGTAAACGTGATCCGCTAGTTTGAAGTTTGTTGAAGCTTTGAAAAAGTAGTAGCCAGCCCATTTAGTCATTGTTTGTTTGAGTTCCGGGTATCTAATCTCACCGGTTGGGAGTCGGGCGTTCAGCAGAGTATTTTCGATATGTGTTCTCATACGTTCGAGGCTCATGGTTCCTTCGACAGTTACTGTGACCACTATGTTACATTTCGGGTAGTTGTACTTGTCGTCACCTGCGAATAGCTGACCCCGAGATGTAACTATTTTGCCCAGTTTAGGATTAAGAACTTTCGCCAGTTGAACTACAACTAATCTCCAGACTCCTAAGGTTAAACCTAACAAGAGCAGAATGGGAAGAGTAACAAATAATAACGCAGATAGTAGCAAGGCGATCAAAGAATAGGCTAAGAAGCCTACCCCTTGGCCCATAACTTTGAAAACTTTGCTCAGCATTTGGAAACTATCGAAGATTCAAGTTTGTAGTTGTAGTAGACAAAAGTACAGAAGAAAATAGCGTCTTAAAAGAAGTTGTCTAGACCAGGGTTGAGTTTGTAATAAGAAATCATTTACAAGCTTGACTAAGCAGATGCTCCAAAGGTAGCTACTTTACTTGATATTCTAAAGTAGCAATTAATTGACGGAAAACATGGAAGATTGGAATTATGGTTATCGGGTTGTTTTCCATGCTGAGCGCTTCATTAGAGCTCCGCAAAAGTAATTGGACTTCCCAATGGTCAAAGTGTATTCCAGTTTGTAATAGAATGCAATGGCGTGATGATCAACTTACTACTTTATCTATTTTATACTTTTACCAATGTATCCCCTTACGAATTATTCCATACTAATTTATCTGTAATAAAACATCCTAAAATCGTCGAGGTGATCTTGCTCAACGTATGCCTGATTATTTTAATTCCATGCATGGGCTGTAGTTTGTAGTATTTTAATTCAGAAAGCTTCATCGCATGCTTTGTTTAGGCTACCTTGCTTGCCTTATATCCTGCCTTAATGTATCATGAACATTAAGATAGGAGTTAATTAAACTAATTTTTCTCCCATAATTAGTAAAAGAGAATTGTAGCTTAATTTGCAGTAAAAGACGTACATAAAAAGCAATCAGCTTCAATTAAAATGTGTGTATTTTAAACCTCTTGTTTTATTGTAGAATATAAAATGTCCAAATGTTTAAGAAAGAGTTTTAACATATCCCGAGTCTCTTCTTTAGAAAAAACAGTAGGTTCCGCTAAGACACAGGCTCTATATCCGTCTCCATACCCTAAAGCAGTGAAGCCAAGACCTACACAGAAAGGTAGATGCAGGGATTTACTTTCCAATTTCGTTGGATAATAAATAATACAATAGCACATGGGTTCTTCTAATGCACTTTAAGACAATTACCATTTTTGCCGAGTTGAAGCCCAGCACAGAAGGAGACATCAATAGCTCGTTGACCATCTAGGGGAACGTTTACAGGGACCCCTGGGAAATTGGAAATTCCAATAGAAGTCAAGTGATTTTTCGCTAATAACCTTGTAAGCCACGAAGGGTATGATCCGACAATCACGAGAAAATAAGCCAAAGTTATAGGAATTGTAGATTTAAGAAGTTTTAGGTAATCCTTGTGACTTAGCATGAGGCGTTTTACAGGATCTTCCTCTCTAATTTCCAGCATCGCAACGGCTCCAGTCCTTAAGAAGGGACAATTAATTAGTTCTTGTCAAAATGTGGCAATGTGGCTCTGGTCATATTGCTTCTTAGTTTCTTCCCGTTTTGTAAAAAGACACCCATGCTTTAACTATTCCTAACCCATACATTTCATTGATTTGCTAAATTGTAACTTCTATTTATGAATTTAGACTAAAAATTGAGTGAAAATCTGTTTTAAGATTTACTATAAGTGTGGTATTTTTCATCCCCACGGTCTATTAAGTGTTTGATTGACCTGCATGGTATTAAAACTTGTTCCAATATCAATGAAATATAATTGGGAGCTTTCATGGCATACCTACGCCCAGCCCAACCCATTTAACATGGCCTTCCTTTAGGTTATCATGAGTTTCACCAAAGTGAATATGACTTTGCCATTTTGTCTTCAAATCTAACTGCTTACTTACATGTAGTTCCTCAGTTTTGGCGAATGGTTTGGCATCGGCAGGGCAGTAATGCTAGGGAAATTATTGTAAATTCTTTCCTTTCTCCTCAGCATCATTTCCCGTGTAGCTCCAGCAATTATGGAAAAAATCACACTTGTAAAGCTCACGTTGAAGTGGGACTTGATCTCTTTAATCTTTGAGAGTGGGATCCACGAAGACATTTCGATGTAACATTTATTAGACAGCTCGTCCTTAGCCTTCCATTGACTTGAGGAGAACTTTGCTGCAAAAAGTTGACCCATTTCCCATACCGATCGGAAGGGAAATGTCAAACAGTATAGGACCGTAAGGACTAGTGGTCTTTTGACCCGAATTGGCGAAGGGATTTTTACAATATGGTTGCAAAGAACTTCAACAAGGAAATGCAACACGGAAAATCCATCCCCAAGGGAGTGATGCTGTCGAAGAATTATGCTCGTATGGGGACCAGGAACTAGAGTATGATCCGGGTAGTAATTATTAGTAAGAATTATTTCCCATAAAGGGCGATTCCGCTCCCATTTTTTGGCAACCAACTTTTCCCGAAAGTCATTAATGTCTTCATCGCTAACTTCAACCTTTCCAGGGATCTCGTTCATGTAAACGTGATCCGCTAGGTTGAAGTTTGTTGAAGGTTTGAAAAAGTAGTAGCCAGCCCATTTAGTCATTGTTTGTTTGAGTTCCGGGTATCTAATTTCACCGGTTGGGAGTCGGGCGTTCAGCAGAGTATTTTCGATATGTGTTCTCATACGCTCAAGGCTCATGGTTCCTTCGACAGTTACTGTGACCACTATGTTACATTTCGGGTAGTTGTACTTGTCTTCACCTGCGAATAGCTGACCCCGAGTTGAGACAATTTTTCCCAGTTTAGGATTAAGGAAATTCGCAAACTGAACTACAACTAATCTCCAGAGGCATAAGGGTAAACTTAACAAAAACAGGATGGGAAGAGCAACAAAAAGTATTAATAACGACAGTATTAAGGTGAGGAACTTTACGACTAAAAAGTCTACCCCTTGGCCTATTACGGTCAATATTTTCCTAAGCATTTTAGTTGACGATTTAATTCTTTTTAGGGGGTATAAATAAAAAATAAAGGGAAGTCTTGTAGTAATTAGAGGAAGCTTTACTAATTTTCCGAAGTGTAAACGTTCCCTGAAAGCGTTTCGTTCGTAGAAGTTGTATTCCAGACCAGGGTTGAGTTTGCAATAAGAAATCAAAATGTTTCCCATGTTGGTTGGGTGTAATCTGTGCCTTAATATATTACTACCACAGAATTTGCTAAAGACATGGATAATATGTTATCGGTTCCATGTTAAACGCTTCATTTAAGCTCAACTGAAGTAATTGGGCTTCAGCTCCACAAGGTTGATTTCCAGGTATTGTGTTCTTATTCTTAACCTATTCCATTCTTACACTATTAAGTCAGAGTAAGTAATGTATCAATTCACATCAGTTGCATTATGATGATGGTATGAATTTATATTATTGCACAATCGGATGAATGGCAATGAATAACAATAAAGATTATTCTGGATGTGGTCTATGTACTCGTTACCTTCCAGTTTTTACTGTACTTTTTGCAGCAATTTAAAGAAAAATAAACCAATTTTTACTAATTATTTCTGAGCCAGACGTCCTTGTACTCAATTTCTTTAGGATTTTATTGTACTCGCTCAGGAAACGTTGAGTTCCTTTGAATATTTTGTGGATGGATGATTTACAAATAATTCTGCACGCAACCGTTTGCCTAATTGATACATACCTTAATAATTTCTATTCTAATTACCTCCTCTTGTTCAATGGAACTGAGAGTTCGGTGGTCAAAGACCAAATCTCAAGAAACATAAAGATTATCATACAACGTAGATAGGCTAATGAGATTAGTATTTTTAATCTCTTTATCTAAAGCAGTGCTATATGTTCGTAATACGTAAAAATTCATATGCGGCCACTAAGCGAGGTTGCGGTTAATAGCATGAAAAATCTCAATGTCAAAAGTCTGCGGCCAATAGGTGAGTGCGGAGTACGACCGGGGGCGGCATATCCGACGGACTTTAGGGTAATATCTATCAAAGTAAATACTTGATTCTTTAGTTTCTACCTTACTCCGTGCTGGATTCTATCTGTTTACAAGGAAATATACAGGTCTCCGATCCCGATGATAATAATTTGCAAAAAAATTTCGGCATACTGACGTGGTAGAAAAAGCTATAACCTTTGGGAATCCCTCAGATCAACAGACACAAAAAGTTCCCTTCCATACTTCCCTTCTTTATAATTGCATGTTCTTTCGTGCAAAAAAGGGGAGTTAAAATTTTTTTTTACATTTTTTATACCGATCCTCGTCCAGTTATTTACTTTGTGGGAACTATCAATGCTAAATACTCTATTAAGATGATCAAAGGAAGGGGGCTGGACTCGTGGGAAATTAAATTAGTTACTTTTAATCATACACAGCATGAAGATCGGCTATACACACACTAACTGGCCAAAAAGCTTTACAGATGGGAGTCCAGTCAAATGCAGATGACGAAATTATTGTTAAAATGCAAACGCTTGCACGTCCGACGTCCCCGTCCCCTTGTAGTCCTTAATGACGCTTTTTGAAAGATCAAAGCAAAGAAGGTGGAAAGGTTACCAGGATTGAGTAATCCAAATTACTTTGCTGTCAGTTTCCCGTTTTTATTTAGTTCAGTTTACTTCGTTAAGACTTATGGGTATTACCTGAACCTTGCCTTTCCGTCCAAAACCTCAGAGTTAAGCTGTCAGATAAGATGTTATATGCTTACAAGACATGATAAGATGAGTCGTGTCGTGACTCAATGTTAAAGTGGGTATTTCTCCCCAAAATACAAACGAAGATGGCAAAAAACTCTGACGTGTGATTATGATTAGGCATGCAATCCATTCAGCATTGACGATTGTTCCTCCACATCGATAGCTATTGTCCAATTTGAGTGAGACAATCCACGGGAACTCGACCTACTCACGGATTCTCATACTTCTAGGGAAAGTGCATATGTGTAGCAAAGCGAATGTGTATGCTCGGATAGCGTCCGGGGACACTAATTAATTTTTTTTTCGGGGTCAAATTTAACATAAATTAAATGGCGCTTATGGGGTTATTAATGGTAATTACGAGGGGGGACACTATTCGAATACATACTGTTGACGGTGACGGTATACAATAACCTTTATTATTTATATAAATCAACGTGAATATTTCGAAGACTGCTTTTTGCTGACGTGTACAGCTTTCATTTTGCCTGGAGATTCCATGTCGTTCATAATCAAACCATCAATTACCGCAGATTAAGAACATTCAATAGAATTGACTAAAGTATATGCTTATCTAAACGTACAAATTAAAATTATAAACCTAACAATTTCACTAACCCATCCTTGCAATTTAAATGAATCTCTCATTTGAAAATTATAATGTTCCTCGGTTCAATCTAAATATTTAATCGTCCCTTTTATCACGAACAATGGCAGGTTTTCCCAGTATAGAAATATGTACAAGTGTCATAGGTTTACGTTTGAACAAGAGGCAGATCCTTTTATGGGAAACTTCATTAATTTACCGTGTTATTTGTTTATCGTGTCCAAATTCTTCAAACATATTTGGCAGAGAACGTACCGAGTCTCGCTGGACTACCTAAAAAAGGAGCGAGGTTAAAGCTTTCATATCAAATTGTTGAGGACAGCCCATTTAATTCTTCATCAAACCGGTTTTTGAAAAGGTTTCAATAATTAATTGAGGACAGGGATAAAGATTAGATATCCAACGTTGCTGAAGTTGGTCGAATTCCGTCGAAACGATCAAGCAAATAGGTCAGATTACTCATGAAATGTATTTTTGTAACTGTTTATCAGTAGAGTTGGTCAAATATTAGCTTATCATTCATTATAAGCTTCAACGCTACTTCGTTTTCTGATGGCATAGGCACAACCAGCGTGGTACGGGTACCATGTACCCTGTATCCGCTGGTCTCCTAATATTCCTTCCCAATTTTCGAAACCCCTTGTAATTTACATGTTTAGCACAACCACACCTTCTAGATTATATCATGTAGCCCATTCAAAGGAAGAATTTGATTAAACAAAATACCCTTTTATTAGAAATAAATACTCCAAATAAAGATGCAGCAAAATGCAGACCGATTATATTATTTTATAGAATTTTTATTTATCCCAACCTAAGCTAACATACTTTACATGCATTTATAATTTATAATTTAACTTTACATGAATTACTTTACATAACTTTAAGTAAAGTACCCTACAATATTGCCTTAAAATATAGTCTGGACATTCTTGCGACTCATTCTACCAAGAAAGCATTCGCAAACGTTGACAGTCACAAGGGTCACCTTGTTTGCATGGATGGAACGATGGAAAGTGACCCTTTCCATCGTTACTAGTGGTAGTTGTGGGAGTGGTCGCTGGAGTAGTTGTGGGAGTGGTTGTTGGAGTAGTTGTGGGAGTGGTTGTTGGAGTAGTTGTGGGAGTAGGAGTGGTCGCTGGTAGTGGAAAATGTTGTGGTTGTCACTCCAACTAGATGTGTTGGAGTAGCCCAACTTGCAAAGTGAGGAACGCCCAACTTATCTACTCCATCCAACGTACCGTAACCTGTAATAAACAGTGTAAAAGTGTAAAACGTACTGCCCATCATCCTCACCAAATTACTATGCTAGTTACCCAGTTTATATCTAATTCTTAAGTGTATTCTTACGTTTGAACTCATAAATGTACATAGAAGATTAGACATACAATATAATTATTGCAATTCCAACCAAAGTCCTTCCAGAATGCAAGGGTCTTGAAGTAAAGTTCCACCCATTTCCTCCATCTCAACAACCAGCAACCACTAAGTAAGCTAAAATCCCACTGGCACTCCACAATCACTGCAACATGACCAAGGATCAACGGAGAGCTTCATTTCATCACAGCCCCATCGTTTTGTAGCACTTTGGTTGAACTTTAATTAAATAAACTAGTTAAAACTTAAGCAAGAGGATAGTTTGGATGGATCAGGATTTGAGAAACGGATCGAACTTGTTCGCTTCCTTCCGTTTCCGTTCAAGTTATGCTCTCCTGCCAAAATTTGTATATTGTTCTGGATCAGCTTCCTTAACGCACCTTTCCTAAGATAACCTCACTCACGAGGATAAGTATTTTTTCCTTAATTTTAAGGCAAGAAAACAAGAAGAGGTAAGGGATCATGTCTGTGGATTTTAGGCATAAACACTTATAACAATCCATTCAGCGTTTAAAATCGTTCCTCCACAATAGACCTAATTGGAGGAAGACAATCCAAGGAAACTCTCCTCGGGTGGCTTCACGTCCTCCAATACCTTCCCTCTCTATGCAAGAGGAAGAGGATTTTTAATATAATTAGTTTAATTTAATAATTAAAGTTGTGCCATTTATCATTTACTGGAGGTACCAAGCACTTCTGTAGCTGTTCTAAGTGTTCGTAGACTTTAAGTGGGCAGCCTGACTCTTAGGTTTGATTTTGACCCACTACCACTGATTTCCCATAGTTCAAGGAGTATTACTGCTAACCAAGGGAAAACCTTTGGATAAATATTAATCTAACCGTTTTGAATCAGACTATAGTTTTTATAAACTTGGATCAGAATAAACTTTACCATAAAGGTACTTTATTCTTAAGCATTTTACAATTCCCAAAGTCTCTGATGGAAAGACCAGTTTAACAAAAAAAAACTGTATCGGGTTGGGTGTATATTGTAGATGATTGATTAAACGGTGAAGATGAAATGGGATACAACATCGTTGAAAAACTCTTATTTAAATAACTTCAAAAATATAACGATAACAGCAAAGCCACTATCTGGTACAATTGAATTTTAAACTTATCTTGCATAAAACAAATAAACTCAATACATTCCAATTTGGTCCGAGGCTAATTGAATAATTATCTATCGATTACAGCTTCCCAAATAATAGAGCAGCCCCTTCATTGGAATTGGAATAGGATTCTTATATTTAACTCTGTTAAAATTGATGCTCAAAACTTTAACAAAGCCCATGCTGCATTTCATGGCATTGGAATTCCTTAATTCTGATAGCTTGAGTTTTCAAAAAACTATACTACAGAGATACTAGGACTTTCGAACAATTTAGGGCGAATTTCTGGTCTCTTCTTCAGCCTTCAGGAATCAGGATAGGAATATGACATGAGACTTTCACTCCGGAGATGCTACCTTCGTTGACCACAAATCGAGAATCTTTAGGGGATTCAGACGGGAAACGCTAATATTTACGTTGATTGATAGGGATGGGTTTGCAGGTAAATACATCGATTTTATAACTTCTGTCATTGAAGTTACTTTAACAAAATATATTCATGTTCAATAATAATTTAGAGTGACACTTGGGGATTACCTATATCTTGTTTTATATATTTAGGGTCTGCAGTCACCCACCCATACGTGGAAACTTAGCTAAATCTTCGAAGATATTAAAGCATCTTCGAAACAAAAATGTTCGAGAAATGCAGTTTATGTTGTACAATTTTCTTCTCATTTATTGATCAATAATAAAAAATAACTCTTGTAAAGCCAAATATCATCATTCTAGCTTAAACTGTCCTAAAAAGACCGAAAGCCGTCGATCCATAAAAGAAAACCCGATATTACCAATACCAATTACCAAATTACAAAATCTTTCAAAACCTCAAGCTATCTATAACAGCTCAATATCTTTATTCCTTCGTAAACCTCCAAGCGAACTGCAAATTTTTTCGAACCCCTATTCAAGTCATAAAATGGTTACATATAGCCGTAAACGCTCACACGTTTAGACCCAAAAAACAAAGCCTAAACCCCAGCGAAAGTTTCATTAAACCCAGAATCAGACCAGCTCAATTAAATACACAATCCTCTCGTAAAAATCATACACACGAAACAAAATCCAACTAAAAAAGCAACAAAACACCCACTCCTCCTTACATCCATCTCCATACAAACACCGCATTTCCAATTTTAATTCCACTGGGGAACTGACAAAAAATTAAAACAACAAGGGCACATTTTAATTTTTAGCATGAGGAAATTGACAAGAACTACTAATTATAGTAGACCTTAAACCCGAAACTCCAACAGAACCCCATCCATCCATCCAATCCAATCTTTCATACTTTCATAAAAACATCATACAAAACCCCTAATTTTTTTTATTAAAACCTCCAGATACAAAACCCAAAATCCTACAGAACCACATCCCACGCATCCAGTCCAATCTTTCATAACTTTCATAAAAACATGATAAAAAAACCCCCAAAAAACCTTATTAAAACCTCAACTTAAAACCCAAAACCCTACAACAAAACTCAACTCCATGTGTATGCTATGCATCCAGTCCAATCTTTAATACTTCCATAAAAACCCTAAAAAACATATTAAAACCTACAACTAATTAAAAACTACAAACTACAATAAACCTTAAAAGTTAGTCCTTAAAAATCACTAAAAATCATACAATAAATCCCATCAAAATTACCCAAAAATTAACTACACATTCTTGTTCTAAAGCATAACCAGCACAAAAATGAATCCCCTTTACTACCACCATCTCTTCTAAATTATCCAAAACTACCAAACCTCACAACTTCTATCTCTTTTTTTTTTTATAATTCCTTCTATCCTTCCCATCTCTTCATTCATTTGTGCCAAATACAACCAACATTCTATCTTCAGTTTAACATTATAAAATACCCAACCATTTATTTCACATTTTACAAGGTTTTTCCTTTCATTTCTTTCTAATAAAACCCTTCAACTAACCCAACTGTAGCCATCTGGTCAGACAGGATCTTTAACTTTACGTCTAATTAATTATCCGTCTGGTCTGTCTGTCTGTCTGTCTACCTCTCGTTCGTAAAGCCTGTCCCTTTTATTACACATTTTAACGGTAATTACATTTCAGGTTTTTTATGTAAAAGTTTCAAATTTTTTAGACAGAATACGACGCTAAAATTCCAGGTATTTTTATGACGTTTGGGCATAATCCTCCTCCTATTGACACTTTACGTTTTTTTTTTGAGCTAGGCTAGCCTAATGTATTTTTACTGAGTCATCCTTCATTTTATCTAATCTTTGTTCGTTTTATCGTTAAAGTTCCAGAATTCTCAGTAATTTTATTTTAATAATTGTCATTTTTAACCAATTTCCTTCACTTTATACCTTGAAAATTCCAAGTTCGAATGGACTTTTACGTAAAGTGAGATTATTTATTAGTAAGATTAAGGTTAAGTTATTTCAAGGTGAACTTTCTCTTTTTACGTAAATTTTTGAGATTTAGAGACACTTTTATCATCCGTCAGGTTTTTTTAAAAAGTTTGACAGGAAAGTATCATATTTGGGGGTTTTTTTCCAAGTAGGTTTTTGAAGATATTTCTGAAAGTTTTTTTTGTTTATTGGAAGTTATAGAACGTGGACTTTGGACTTTGGATAAATGACTACAATTCTTCATTATTTTCGTAGCTTTAAATTAACCATTATTAGGAGAGAGTGTTGGGTTATTCGAAATTTGCTGAAATTAGTCATTCTTGAGATTGTTAGATTATTAGAATTTAAAAAAACAAACAGGATGTTTCCATATTAATTTACCGAATATTTTATTATGTATTACAGGAAAGACCCTTGGACTTAGACTTGGATTATCAGCAACAGAACTAAACTTTGTACCTTAACTTGTAACAAATATCCAACCTGATAACCTGAATATAGACAAAATTGTAGAAAGTAGCATAGAAAAAGGTATACGTTGTAAAAAAAACTTGCAAGCCTCGCCCACATGCCGCCCTCGTTGATTACGCCGCACGCACGCCTATCCCTTACATGATATAAGGGGTGTCTCTCTCTTGTTAAAAATGCTTAAAAACTGTTTTTTTTATTATAAGCCGCGGTATATGGGCGAGGATTTAAGATACTTTATCAATCATGGAGGTTAATTACTAATTAGATTATTTACATAATTTGGATCACTAACCGAAGTATTATGTTTTTTTATTAGAAATAACGTAAACGGGTAAAGAAGAAGTAATTATTAACTCCATTTTGTGTCCATCCGTTCGGTTGGATTATGCTAATACAAAACTGTATCTCGGATGAGGATAAAATGAACAGCCCTTTAAAATACGAAAGAGATGCTTTAATTCAGATTGGCAATCAAGCAAACTCCGTTTTTACTGTGCCAGAGGCCTTTTTGGAACTTGCTAGGGAACCCGGATCAACCAGTCCTACACGACCAATTGTAAGTTAACCCGTGTTAAGCTAAAGGTGGATAGTAACAGAATTATTGAAAATTTAAGCTTACACTACCGATTTTAAGAACTACCGACGAGTAGACCGCTACAGTACAACAGTTACCAAAGCAGAAAAGAAATAGGACCTAGGAAGTAGTAGCAAGGGAATGGTAGTTTGTTAAGATAGCTTATGTTTGAGACGGGAAGACCTTTTTAGCGTTCATTCAGCCTGTAAAGTTAGGTGGTTTAACGTTTTTTAATCCTTGATGAAGGTAGGGAAAGATTTTGTTACATAGGTATCAATATTGGTATTTTTAGTTCCATGTAGACTCAAACTGGGTCTATTTTTATAGCTAAGGGTAGCATTAGATGAATGGTTGTCATATCATTTGACGTGCAACAGGTAGTGGACAGTACACTGGACCTTATTCCTACTTTCTAACCCTACCATAATTTTTTAAAGCTGTAGACAAGAAAAGGAAGGCATTTGCGTTCCAGTTCGACATGTTACTTTTTAACCTTTCTTTGCTCGCCATCAACAGTTATTATACTAGTTGGAGCAAAGCTTGTGTTGATTTTAGTCCGAGATTCTTACTTTACTTACTAAGCATCGAATATCTTACTAAAGTTTGTTGTAATGTTTAACCTAAACCAGGGTCAGCCACTAGGCCCCTCTAAAGGAGTCCTTTCCCCCTTTACAAGGCAAAACTCCCGTGGCGGAGGTGGCAGTCTTGGAAGCATTTATAATGGATATAACAACAACACTAGTAACGGAGCTGGATTTGTCTTCGGTCGACTCCACGTACCCCCTCCACCCCCTTCAAGACCTGACCCTAAGAAAGTTATTGTAACGTCTAAAGAAATACTTCTTCAATCCAATCCAAATGCTTGGAAACCTACGAGAGTTAAACAGCGCATACCGGGCCCAGCTGCTAAGGACGATGAGCCCAAGAGCGAAGAGGAAATTATGATTGAGGCATATTAAGCATTAAATCATATTATATAAATCAGTACCACTTTTAGAATGTTGGAAATGTCAATTGTTTTTGTTAATTTTTTTCTCAGGGAATTGTAAAAGACACTCGAGGGATTTTGAACAAGCTGACTCCAGAAAACTTTGACCGACTTATGGAAAAATTCATGGTTCTTCAACTAGAAAACAAGGAAGGGCGTATAGGGGCTGTGATCAACGTACTTTTTGAAAAGGCCATAGATGAACCTGCATTTTCTGCCGCTTATGCTAAAATGGTAAAATTCTTCAATTGAAAGTTTCAAAACTTTGAAAAGGTTATTCGGTCGTGGACACGGAATTTTACATCATTTTCCCTTTTGTACAGGTTCAAAAAGTTTGCAGTAGCTCTGCGGAAACGTCAAAGCTTTTTAGAAAACAGATTCTCGACAAATGTCAACGAGAGTTTCAGAAGAGTAACACCGAAGAGGATAAAATTAAAGAGATGGAAAATCACATGAACGAATGCGCTGAGGAAGATAAGAAAGCCCAATTGAAAGCAGAATTAGAACATGTCAAGACCTCGATGAGGAGGAGATCGTTAGGAAACGTCCGATTCATCGGTGAACTTTATAAACTGCAAATGCTCTCACCTAAAATCATGGTCGAATGTGTACGAATGCTGCTCGGTAGGCTGATAAATAAATATTTAACGCATTGATTAAAAAGCTAAAAGACGAATTTCAAAGTATTCATAAACTTTCCTTTCTAAATGTTAGCCTCCCCTGATGATGAAAATCTAGAATGTTTATGCAAGCTTATGAGCACCGTTGGTCAAAAACTAGATGAACATTTGAAAGAGCTTGAAGTTAAAAATAAGGCTAATCCTCCCCCAGCCGGACACCCTAGATTCCCTGATGATAAACAGATGGACAAATTTTTTACTGACCTGCAGAAACTGTCGGAAAACAAGAAAATCTCTTCTAGAATACGATTTGGAATTATGGTAAGAACTTCCACAATTTCTTGCAGGTTGTTTGTTTAATAACTTCGTTTATTTTACGATGTCGATCTTCACTGTCGTTTTGTAGGACCTCGTCGAATTAAGACAAACGGAATGGAAGCCAAGGAGAGCAAATGCAGGACCTAAGACGATAGAAGAAATTCATCGGGACGCTTATATTCAAGAGTTGGAAGACAAGAAAGCTATCAATAGTCTGCCCCCTTTGTCTCCAGATGGTAATGGACCACGGGGCCAGGGTCAGGGCCACCACCAGCAAATCCACTATAATCCCAATAACTTCTCGGGCAAGAAGAGTGAATGGACAACGGTCTCTTCTAATCGGTTTCAAGTTAAAAAACCTGAGAACAAGGTATGAATACCTTTTTATTTAATCAATAAATTACGTAACTTAAGCTGTGCTGAACTTACTTAACATTTTATGTTTTTTTCTATAGCCCGGTGGCCAATCATTTTTATCCGGATCAGTTATAAACTGATAATACTGAGTCTGATGAGATGGATAATTGGTGTCGTCCAGTTCGTTCGTGTCCACCCGCACCATACGTTTCAAAGTCAAGCCATGCAATGCCATGTAAAGACTGAAACGCTTGATTGAAGCTTAAATTCTAGTTCTAATTTGTGAGTCCTACAAACTTTAGACTATAGATGAAAAACGAAAACAGACAGCAAAGTTGAGATCGGTTTATGAAAATAGGTCTAGAAAGTTTATAGCAATATTATAATTTAATTCACCCAACTAGCGACTTCAATATTGACGACTTCTGAAGTAAAATAACTAGCCTCTTTTCTTTGATTTTGATAAAAAAAATAAAACCTAAATTTTAGAGTTTTTTTGTAACTGATGTAGAAGGTAATTTGACATTGGTAACTATTTTAGAGTTTTACTTTTAATTTTGTTCGGAACCAGGATTCCAGTCAGGATCTTCCAACCACAACTACAATTTACATTTCCTTGTAAAGTTCGTTTGATTTTACTTGTATCTAAAACAGTTGGTGTGTTCGTTGTGTTATGATGGCCCAATTTGTGTAGTCGCCTCTGTATTGTGTACATGTATCTGATTTAAAATAAGACCAACCCCCGTTACGTTTTGCTCATATATTATATTTTACGATGTGCTCATTTACTTATAATTTTAATAAGATATCGAAAAGTAGGATAGTTTATTAAATTAGTTTAAGAACTTAAAATTTTCCTCCTATAAATTATACCTCTAATAATAACAGTTTCTCGTAACTTTAAACTTTAAAACAACTTCTCCTTTCTCCTCTTCTACTTGCCAAAACTTTCTACTTTTGCTTACTTTGGAATATCGAAACTTCTAATCGAAACATATTAATCAATACACTTACTCGTGACTCTGTTAATATCAGATCTTCTTTTCAACCTTCAGCTTCCTACTTCAGCCTTCAAGTAAACATGTAACGCTGCGCTGAATCGTAAACTTAATTCAGACTTCCAAACCTTGCCTACATAACAAAACAAGTCGCTGCTAAAATGCAATTATCAAAACCTCAATACCAAATGAATCAAATAATCATTCCAATTCCGTTGCTTCTGCTGCTCACCTTGTAAAAATATTCAATCATGATTCGTGATAAAGAATATTACATATTATTATATAAATATTACTATTAAATAAATAACTTACTAGGTAAGAAACAAACACGGTTGGTGATCGAGTTGTAATACAATACTAAAAAGCTATATAGTTATTAATCTTTGTCATAAGTTAGTTTTAAAAGCTGTTTAGAAAACTACTATTGTAATTTCCATTACTGTGCTGCTTCAAGTGGCTAAATAAAAGCTTCCGGTAGTAATAAATATGAATCCATTGTCCTGTAAAACAAAAAACGGTGGTTTTATCGATATAATGGTAATATGATCAAGTATAAGGAGATAGTAGTTTGTAAGCATCAACGGTCGTTCGATTCGTTGACGGTGATATGAAAATAATAAAAATTGTATCGTGTAAAAACTCTAAGTTCTTAGTTATTTTTAAAATAATTCCTTCCCTGCATATCTTCCTCAGCTCTTTCTAATAGTAAATAGCATCAACTTCTGCTAAAATGGGCTCTCCAACTAACTCCTAAAATTGTATTAGTAGCCCGGGTCAACCACAGCATTAATTGCATTAATGTAGGGCAGTGTATGGAAATGATTTCCGAGTCCATGAACAGTTTATAATAATTATTTTTCATAATATTTATTTTCATTACCAAATTTTTACCATTAGTATTCAAAATTCAAACGTTGAATTGAGCTCAATCTTATTCTTAATCATAAAATTGGTAGGAATTCCCATAAAGTTAACACCTTATCTTTATCTTCCTGGCAAAAGGCTATGCATTTCTGTGATTTTATAACAAGTTGAGTAGGAACTTGATTGCGTATAAGGATCCATAAATATTGAATGCATCTAATAGAATAACTACTACAACTACAAACTAAACTTGGATTTTAATAATTAATATCAAACTACATGCAAGATCACACTTCATTAACATCACAATTATTGAGTCACGTTACATTTGGTTTTGCAAACATCACCATAAAACAGACGAGGCTTTGGCAACCAAACCACACTATAAACTATTAATTGTCAATTGGACGAGTCAGCAAATAAACAAAACAGGCAATAAATTATCAAAAAGAATCCCGTGTAAAAATAGCAAAAGTAGAAGCTTAAATAATGTAAGAAATTGAAAGGGAAAGTAAGATTTAATTCAGCTAAAAACATACAAAATGACCAATACTTTTATTACAATTTTAAAATTTACACACCTCCTCATCTCCTATAAACCATTAGGGGGTGTGGTTCATAAACTTTAACTTATTTCAGGTATCAATTGAGCCGGTTGTTTTACATACAAAGCAACCAATACTCCAAGCTAAACTTCATGTAGATATTACGGGTTAAAAAAATATCAGCAAAATCGTAAAGTTTAAAAAGGGTTTGGGTTCGTTTCTGTGGAACTTTATCTTGCAAAGTTTAACGAAAAGTCCATTGACGTCGGCGTTTATATATATTTCTAAGAATGGACAATGCTATTCACCCAGGAAATGTTTTAATCCCTTATCATCATTCAAGTCAAAATACCAAACTAAAAGAGGATATGAAAAATGAAACCTTAACCTACAAAACTTACACATTTCCTCCATAAATTACATTACAATTCTAAAGGTGAACACACCTTACTTCCTCCTCTTTCATTTCCTTACCTTCATTTACCCCTTTATCAATCAATTAAATTCCTATCCTATTATTCATTCATTCAATAAAGTTATGCATCTTTCACTGGATAAAATACTCAAGTCAATGTCCTCCGAGTTTGTAGCCGATTTGGTAGCAATTATATATCATTTAATGTATTAAATCTAAAGGTATCAATAACAGAATATTGAGCAATAATAATAATAATAGCCCTTCCTTTTACTCATGGACAATAATTGTAGTGTAATCATTTTGTTGTATCGTAAATGACTAAATTATAGAGTACAATTTCTACAATTATTATTAAATTTATTGGATAAATCCTTACGTATTTATTTTAGGTTAATTTTTCAAAACCTTTTTTTGTAGTAGGTTTAGGAGTTTTTAAAAAAACAGGTATTACTTGACAGCTTATGGCACTATTCTTCTTTTAATGTGACTAGTTTTATGAAAAAATATATCCCAAGTTATTTTAATTAAAAACTCATACATTCTGGTTTTTATTACCCTACGGACACATTTTTTGGAAGGAATATCTGATACCAGAGGATAAACTATTTAATGCAAGAATTAATTAATACAGGATATCATATACGGTGACGGTCCTATTTTTATCCATGCAAAATAATATTTCTATTATAAAAATAACATAGCCAATAATGCGATATAAGCTACCATCACAAAATTCAGTAAAATATCTTGGCTAAAATAGCAATAGCTCTAGCCAATTTTATTAAAAATTATCACATCGTTTTGTTCGTCGTATAGTACCATTTTGAGTTATGTTTTCTAACCTAAGAACCTTTACTCCTTCACATCTTTTTATATTATTTTATTCAATCCCTATCTAACACTATTATTAATTTCTATCCCTCAACTCAATCCATCAGATATTTTCCCGTGATGCTGCCACAATTGAACTGGAAATTGAAAAATCTTCGCTGCATTCTCATCTCATCTCTCCTTAACGTTTACAATATTAATTAAGAAATCCTGAAAAGTAAGAAGAGTACAATAATTATAGAAAATCCCATTTTTCAATAAATCTTTCAACACATATTTAATTATTTATCATCCTCTAATTTCCTCTAATTGATCTCACTCTGTACAATCTACGTACTTACGTACGTACGTACGTACGTACGGGTATTGGGTATCCAATTCCACCCGATTGATAAAAGGTTAACACCTCCATTCCTGAGTATTTATAGACACACCTTCGTCAATCCCTATCGTCATTCTATAGTCAACGCATTTACCCTATTTCCGGTTTTAACTCCCTCTCAAAATGGTTCTCCCAGTATAATTCCCATTTATCTTTCCATGTTCATTAAACATTTACATTTCCAGCTAAAAATAATAATAGCACGGGAATAAAAACGGAATATACGGTAATTCTACTCCGACCTCTATAAATCCTTCCATATAAAACTCTCGGACCATGTGAACCAAGTTTCTAAAACCCTAAATGGTTTTTTTAGTTCAAGGGTTTCAATTCACAGAGCTCTACTTCAGTTGCACACAACTCTCTATCCTCTTTAGCTTTCTTGCGTACGCAAATCATGATTCATGATGCAAAAACGGAATCTCTTCTCCGATAACTCCAACATTTATCTCAGGTTAAAACAATCATTTAAATGTAACTTAAGCATCATAGAATATAAATAACGATAAGGCTAAAAAAAGATCCACTACTGATTTGAATGAGCTTCTCCAAGGGATCTTATCTCAAGTTATATTTTATTTATTCCATTCTACACAGTTTCATTCCATCCATTCCACCTCGGCTAATCTTTCCAACTTCTTCTTTCTCTACTTTATATTTTGTGACTGGTTCCAATTACTCCTTATTTATTTAGAGCCTGGACTTCCTCTTAGCACATGTTAAGTAGCCAAGCTTGCCAATAATATAGGATTTATGGTGAGAACGGAATTTTACTGGACTGCTCCTTAAAACAAATACAAGACAGGGGTGAATTTATTCCCTATTATTTCTCCTTACGTCTTCTGTCTTTAACAATTCCGTGTCTACTTTCTTCTGCATGCGTCAGAAAGATAGTAGTAAATTTGCTTTAGTTAGACTAATAAAGAACCTTCATGTTTTTTATCAGGTAGACAAATTAAATTTATCAAAAGTTCGAGTTCTTTGCAATATTGCATTGCAGTACAGTTTAAATAAATTCATGCGATGCAATTTAATATCCCTGAACGGGCTTAGGAAGTATGAAAGGTTTGCAGAAAAGTTGGGCTGCATTACAAGCAGGCTAAAAGTTGGATATCAAATCAAACTATCGGCAAAAAGATGCAGAGAGTATTTTTTTTAACGCTGGTAAAGATTCAATCTGATTACGATGAAGTTTCTAGTAAAATTGAGTCAAATAAATCAAAACCTAGTATACAAATCTTCACGAACTAAATTTTGCAACTGATATAAGAAAATAAGAAATGATTTAGAAATGGAGGCATTCATAGCTTGATTGAACCTACAGTAAGTAAAGTTTAATAGCAATTTAAGTGATTATTATTAGCAAAAAAGATAATTAAAATGTCACCAAATCGCTTAAAATGTCTCAACAATTCATTAATGAAGAATAATTAACAACAATGTCTCTTTAATATCTTTAATTAAGACTAATGAAGAGCTGTTAATCTTTGCGACAAAAACTATAGACGTAAAATATCTGTAAAAGACTATAAGAATGAATCAAAAATAACCGTAGGGCTTTCTTAGGTGATATTTCTAAAGGGAGGCAACTATTCAAGAAAATATTGTAGCATAAAACTATTCTTCCCCAGTACCTTTGAACCTTCCCCACTACCTTTGAACCTTCCCCACTACCTATGAACCTTCCCCACTACCTTTGAATCTTCCCCACTACCTTTGAACCTTCCCCACTACCTTTGAACCTTCCCCACTACCTTTGAAAGGTAAGACAAGCTTATGTTTAAAAAAAACAGCTAAAAACTCACAGAATAAGCGTCAAATGCATCCACAACTCTCTATAACCATGTTCGGCAGCGTCATGTCCAGTATTGTGTTATTCCCCTGTTGATAAAACAACCGGAAGGAGCTCATCTTAGAGGGAGTGCAGCAGGGCTTCAGCTCTGCCGTTCTACTATGGTTTCTTCCATAATACTCCATGTATTTGTGTACTATGGAAGTCCTCTGCGTTTCACTTAAAGCCCTTGCACTCAACGTCATACAGTCTCCCTTGCAGAAATACGCTTCATAAGAACTCGGTCCGATTATCAAGTTATCTAACCCAATCTCCTTGAAATCTACTACAAAACGCTCCCGGCAGCATTCCGTCACTCCCGGGGAACAGTTTACGTAACGTCTTGTCCTCCGTTTCTTGTGCTGACCAGCCATATTGAATACGATAAAGGGTCTGTTGAATAGAACGATTTTTAGGGAACTTTCATAAAATAAAGGAAGCGAGCTCTGCTATAATTTAATTTCATAAGGTTTATGTAGACATGACCATGGCATTTTTTGGCCTGAACGGGACTCTATTAAATTAAGGGTTCATTTTTGGTTAAGATAGCCCTAAAATCCTTAAAAGGAACATCAACTGCTAATACTGAACTGAATTCTGCAGCTTTTGCTAGACCAGGCAATTTTTTAAGTACTTATTGCAAATTGCAATCGCAAATTTGAAAATAGTATCCTTTTCTGTACGCTTTATTTATTACAGCTTATCAGATACTGAAGACAGTTGAGTTGGGAAATGAAGTTGCTAAAGTTTGGTAAGTTAAATTTCCACATTAACAGTTCCTCATTCTAGCATAAATTGTAGGGTACATAAGATCCCTAATTCACTAAATCTATGAGATACTAAGTACTGCAGTAGAATAAACTACTCACTCACCACAGAAAAAGTAGGAATGACAGACAAAATAAATCCCAAACTTACCTATGCTCTCCCTCAGTATGAATGGGGCTGTGGTCCTCTTCCATTTCACATGTTCTGCACTCGATCTGCAATTGATGACGCTGATTCCCCAAATAACCCCCCGACGTCATCCACCTCGACGCTGCAGTTGATATATTTAAACTAAACCAACCAAGCGACTGCCTCAGCTTTGTCTTGATCTCTATGAGCTTAGACTTTGTACGCGTTTCCTTCATCTGCCGTTTTCTAGAATCCAAACCTCCAGAGCCCGTACCCGCTCGACTAGATGAATTTAGCTCAGAAACCCAAAAGGTCTGGCCGCTAAGATCATTCTCATCTGGGAGTTTGTAAACCCAAAGTTCGGCCGAAGCCACGTCCTCCGACCGGATTTGTTTCGGGAGATTAAAAACAAAACAGGCCGAAGGGTTAGAGATCCTGTGGGAACATTTTGGATTCAGGTCTTCCGGAAATACTATCACTTGTTCAGTCTTCCCATAAAAGTCTTCTACATCCCGATCCCGGATCCCACCCGGGTCACCCCCTTTTTTAGCTGCTGGTAGGGTTTCTCCCATAACTACCGGCTTAGGTAGGGGCTTCTCTTCTCGGGGGACTTGGGCTAACAAGTCCACCTCGGAGATTCGCAACTTCTTTAGTATCTGTTGCTTAATCATCTCCAGTCTCATCGAACGAAGCAACTGTTCAGGTAGAGTGGATTCTGAAAAATAACCATAACTGTATTGTAGCTTATGCTTTATGGAGATTCATGCTGGCATTTCTTCTAAACTTTCTCATCTAACATAACGTGATGCTTCCAAAACATTCGGGGGAAAGTTAATTATTTGTCAAACTTTAGTAATTTCATAAAAAAACCAAGGAACATGAAAAAAGTAATTGAACTTTTTAAATTATTGCATTCAAATCGTAGGTAATTTCTTGCCACGAACTCGCATGAATGAACGCATGAATTTTGCCAATATGGAAATCCGATTTGTCTAAATTGATTAAGAATATAGGCAAACCCAAGATGCATACATTTTTGTCGGGCAAACCCTATCCCATAATATTAACCTAGAAAGATCAACTCTCTCCAATAAGGCATAATACGGCTCGCGGCTGCCAAAACGTGAAGGGCTAATATTCGCTGATAAATAAGTCACAAACTCTACAAAAGCTGCTTTCCCTCACCTTGAAATACCTTCCGCTCCTGACAAGTTGGACAACTAGCCAGTTCATAACTATTCATCGGGACTACATCCGAATCCGTATCCAATACAACCACAGGTATAGGAAAACTATTTGCCATTCCTCCCGAATTCAAATCCCCAGATTTCCTCAGTGAATTACTTTCTCCATATCCATTTCTGCTTGGATGGCGATTAATTGCATTGCTCTCTCCAGCCTTTATCAAAGGCTTTAGATGATTCTCGGCAGAGAAGTCGGGAAAAGTTGAGTCCTCATCTGAATCCGAAGAAGATAAGCCTTCTGCCCCCACTTGTCGTATATTTCTAACCCTCCTTAGCCCACCTTTGCTTAACTCGTCAATACTATCACTACCTCTTGTCTCACTGGGAACGAGGTGAGAAGTTCTTGCTAAAACTAATTCATTTATTAGTAAGAATCCTATAGTTAAAGTCGCCAAACTGCTAGGCATCCTTATTGAGAACAAAGGCTTGTCATGAAAGGCCATTATTTCTGCTGGCTAAATTTTATATTTCTCCAGGGAACTATTCGCTTTCCCGAATTTCCGGAAAGATTTTTCTATATATTTTTTAACTGCTGAAATCTTCCCTTTTTAACCCGTTTAATAATTTTTGATCGTCAATTTATTTGAAAGTTGAAGCTAGAAGAGCAAAAAACTGACCAACATGTTGATTCAAAGAGAGCTGGACAATAAATGATTTAACTCTCTTCTAAACCAAGAGTAGTTAACTTTTTAACTGAACAATCTCAGACTTCAGAATAATGGTACTACTACTACATATCTGTATGAAAAAGCTGATAACATTCCTATAAATTATTACCATAAAATATTCTTGCCTTGTTATGTTCTCCAGTGCAATTGCAATGGTTCCCTACAACTCTTACCATTATTATCACTTCATATAAAAGACACCTTTACTTATTGCATGTTGATACTAGATCCACTGTCCCTTCTACTGTTTGGCAGTTATCATTTTATAGATTAATTTATCATTCAAAACGCTTCCAGAGTTATTTAACTTTCAAAAAATGAATCGGAATTAACTTCAACCGACAACTTCAACCGAAAATAATTATAATCTAGGAATATTCTGATCCTGAAGAATTCTACCAGTTCAACACCCAGTTGTTCGTGTTACCTTTAAGCAACAATTGCCAGAGAGTGGGAATCTATTGGAGAACTATGCTTCATAATTATACGATAGATAGATTTAGTTAATTGGCAAGACAGGTTCCGTGAGAACTTATATGTAAAACAGCACTCAATATTTTTATTCTTTCTCAAGCTAAAACTGCAACGTTTAAGAAACAAAGTAACCTAATATGAAAAGAGGCCCTCAGGTTGCATGCAATATCTTTTTAGAATCTTAGGGAAGCTAGAAAACACGGATTACGGTCAATGAATGTATGAAATACAGGATAAGGTTGAGACAAACAGCCTGAAGACCTTTAGACTTATAATGAATCGGCCTTAGACATTGATGACATCCGAAATTATTTACCCCTGAGGAATTAATATTCAAATGCATCCAAGGAAGGGGCATTATTCAGGGAATAAAGGGGACACTCATTTAGTTGGTGGGATTAAAGCCAGTAATATCCAGCTTAGGCCACGTTATATTTTTCAGAGTTAATATTTTTTAAAACCCGTCACTAATTTCAGCAAATCCTTCGGTTCCTTACAGATAGAATAAAGTTGTTTATAAAGTTGATCGTGTGTTCTTACACAGATAGTTTCTTAAGTTTTACATTTCTGCTGCATCGACCCTTTTACAAGAAGTTAGTCGATTACATTTCTACCATATAGGATTAGCCAAAGCTAAGAAAGGGCATGAGAAGGCATGAGAACAAGGCTCGTGTTGAAGTTGTGATGAATCAAAGATAATGTTTACTGCAAGCATGTCAAAATTTGCGAACATGACAGAAAGTGCATCGTATAATCAGATCAGAATCAGACTTCAGTCGCCATTTAAGTGTCAGTGTCAGTATATAAATGTTGCGACTTTTACAATCATTCGCATGGGAAAAATTTCTAATGTTTACAATTTTATCATGCTATTTTGCATTTTACATTATACATCATTCCTATTCTACAAATACAGTAAAACCCGAGAACAGTCACAGTAAAACAACTGATTACGCTTAAGATCCAAGTATAAATCCTCGGCATAACCTCCCTCGGCTACAAGCCTCCCTTGGTATTTGTGAATGTAAATTGGTAAATTCACAAGGAGACACCATGAATCCAGAAACGAATGTATAAATAAATAAACTTGGTATTTGTGAACGTAAATTCACACGGAGTCACCAATTACCATTAATCCAACAACAACGGTATAAATAAATAAACCTTCCCAAAATAAAGATGAAAGTCTTCCCTTTTATCCATCCAAGTCAAAACTCAAATGCAAATCCATTAAAAAACCTCCGAACTTCACATCAAAGAGTTTATGATTCTTAAATGTCCATTTATTTAAATTAAAATGGACTCCTTTCTCCACTTTTATCCATCAATCTTTATGTCTGTTAAAAACGAGGCTTTAGATTATTTTATAAGAACAACTATAAATAGGATTATAATTTACACCCTGTGCTATACACTTTAATATTGTTTACATTTTGCTAATCTAGCGTAGCAATAATCATCAAAATTATTATTTTATGAGGGTCAGAGTTCAAGTACAGAAACTTATTCCATATCATCGTCCCTATGTTCACACAATTTACATCTCGTCTCGTTTTTACATCCTTATGTGTGGGACACACATTATATTATATTATATTATATTATTAAGATACAAACATACATTCCTCTTCACACTTTCTCAAGGGAACTTTCAGCCTTTTATGATAAACAAGGGCGAAATGTCAAGTGTGAACCGGAGCTGCAGCAGTTGATCTACTTTTATTTAACAGCCAATCATATCTTATCCTAATCAATCGTATTAATTAATTGCCAATAATGCAGAGCTTTATTATGCAATTCTCATTCCACAATAAATTGCAACACTGCTGCGAGTTTTATAGTTCAATCAAGTTAAGAATTGTACAGTTAGTTAGCAGTTTGGATCCTTTTTTACTGAACTGCAATAGTTAGAACCCCGTTCCTCGTCGCGTGCCTCAATAACCCTCATATTAAACAGGATTAAGACTTTAATCTCAACTGCAATCACAGCATAACAAGGGATCATGTTTTACTACCTATTAATTCTGACTTTATCCTTCGCACTTTGACAAACTCTCGTACCTACGAATGCATAGTTTAATTCTATAAAATGTATTTTAATCCATTTCAACCTTTTTAACTGGCGAATAAAAGTTTCCAAAACTGCCTCAAAGCACTTTTTACCATAAATAAACAAAACTGAAAAGATCCTTTGCCAAGAACTGAATTTTATTGCAAAGGTTTGGTGTTTATTAAAGGGTTTTATTTCACCCAAGACTACTCATCTTGAAATGTAAATTACCCATTGTAGAATCAAGCATGAGTTGAAGCAAGCAGGGACAAACTGTCACATTCTAAAACACTTTATCCATGAAAGTAACAAGAATACTTTTACATTTACTATCTAAACTACCATATTATATTATCCATGTAACTCAGTCTACTATTCAATATCTCGGGAGTTAGAGTTTGGGAAACATTTTAAGATGCAGTTAATTTATTACATTATGTCTCCAATTAAAGCAAGATTTTAATTTGGGGATAACTTCTGGTTCTTAAAAATAAAATAAACGAACAACTATTTAACATGAGAATGGAATGCAATTTATTGTAATGAAGGATCTGTGGGAATCGGACCTTTTGACAAAAGGTCAACATTTAATACCATAAACTTTCTCACAATACATATAATAATACTCTTCTCTATAATACCAAATCCTCTCCGATTGTACACCGTTTTATATTCCAGAACAAGTATCACATCACCTCCAACAACTGTACACCCTTGAATTAAAATAAAACCTCAATCAAACCCCATTCTCTCTCGTCCACCATAAACGATCCATATTAGTTTACATACTGGACTAACTGGACCGAAGCACTGTTCTTGTATATATTTCCTTATTTATTAGCCATTACAACCGTACTTTTTTTTTATAATATCTGTGTACATTTCAATATAATCCATCCAACTTCTCTCAGTATGAACTTAACTTTTAAAAAATCTTTACCATAACTTAGCCGATGAAAGAGGTAAGGTAACCCTAATTAACTTGTTATGTATCACCCTTCTCTAGTTACAACAACCAATGATAACAATTAAAAGGTACACGCGATAAGGAAACGAGCTCTAGCTATACGGAAATAATTTAAGAAAAAAATCAGATGACAAAAGATTGTGGGAGTCTATCCTTGGAATTTTTCTCTGCATTTCTTTCTCCTAATAAAAATTCTTCCGTGTCATTCCTTCACCTTAGGACACCTTTTGTCATTCCATCTCTTTATTATCCAATTATTACATGCAGTTTTATAAAGTCTAGCATGGTCCTCCCTCGGTTTAAATCCAAATCTCACGAGAATTAATTTGGCTATAGGCAAGAATTACAGGAATGTAATTACAGGTCAAGAAGTCTACGATGTTAAGTATCTCAAGTAATTAATATCGACTTTTATTTACCTATGATTGCCTATAATTGGTATGATTTACCTAGACAAACTACCATTGTATCATTATTCAATGGTTATCTAAAAGGTGATTGAAAGAGATTGATTAGAATATTTTAAATGCAATGTAATTAAACGGCGAAAGATGACGATTAGACTAGTTGGTAGGAGGTCAATAAGCCGTTGTAGAATGGGATTTTTAGTAGTGGAATTTTAACGAGGAATTTAATACATCTTTTAGAGGGAATTATATCTATATTTGGTAAACCAATTTGGAAGTTGGAATTCGAGTTTTGTCTAAATTTTTAATTTTATTTTTCAAAACTCTTAACGTTGACGTTTTCATGTTTGAGGGTTTAATATCTAGTTATTCTGAGGTAAAAGTAATAGTGATTTTTCAAATATGCCAAATAAGCTGCCAACTGCAAATAAAACTAACGCTGAGTGCTAAACCAGATTTGTAAAAAGCAAAAGTAAATTCCCAAGTATGAAATAAAAACAGCAAGAACGAAGTAGCAATGGCAGATTATACTGCATAATTTCTTCAAAAACTACTCAAAAGTCTATTTTTAAAGCACTTGTTAAAATATTACGAATTTTTTCCAATCTAAAAAGCTAAAACATTTCTAAAAAACTTAGGCTATTTCATCCCAATAAAATCAGACCAATACCGTTTTAAAAAACAAACGTCCCGACGAACCACCCTTAATTTAGAGTTGGTGAAAGTCCCTGTCATCATTATATTATATTTCCTTCCTTAAACTCTCTCCCCAAGCCTAGATTTCTCTACAGGGGCCAAAAAGGGGTTCTCAGCTCTGTAGAAATGCAAATAAGAAGTAAGCAGTACCCTCAACCGGGTAAGAGGAGTCGTACCTACTGTATAAAACCGGGTAAGACGGGTAGGTGGGCGGGGACACCTACCCTCCCGGGACCAGCCTTTCTCTGACTCTTCTACGACTTCTTTTCAGCCAACCCGACAGAATCGGGTAAACATTTAAACATACTTTTGCCCACTTGCCCAGATACAATCCGAGATAGAAACTGCTACAAGGGAAAAGTACACAGACCAAGTGGAAGGAAAGCCAACCCAACTTTCTTTTCAAGGGGGAAAATATCCAATTTACTAAATGGACTTCCAACAAGCCCTAGCCCTCTTTTTTTCCACGCTATAAAGCTAATAAAATAAATACAAGGAAGTAGTACCAGTTTGTAAGGGGAAAGGATCCAATACGTGGTAATAGTTTTGACCCGAATTTCTCTAAAAAAAAAAGGATCAGAACACCCAGACTAGTTTCTTATTTTAGAAATTAGCAGAACGCTCAGCCAAAAAAGGTAGAAAAGTTACAGAAAATAGTAAAACTCTTTGTTTTCATCCATAACTAATTAATTCCATGATATTATAAACTGGTAAAGCTGACTCTTTTAAAAATCTGGGAGATAATAAATTCAAAAGAACGTTTATTTTACTACAAAATCTTTTACCATAAATTAATTTTCATGATCAGAATTGTGCAAAAACAATTAATAGATGAAAACTGTCAGTTTGTACCGTTCGGATTTACTTTAATACAACAAACTTTTCCAGTTTCTGAAGTGTGTAGTTCAGAAGTTAATAAAATACAATATTAATAACACCCATTTCTTCATCATAATTCATTGGAGAATGAAAACTAACACATACACATTTGAAACAATCAATTTATTCTAAATCTAAAGTGTGAATAAATATCGGTGCATATCGGTCTTAAAAACATTCTCATAAACGTTATTTATCCGTTCAAAAAACCACATTTTATCCCTGGCAAACCAATTCTTTCAAGTACTTTATAATTTTGTTTAAAAAACGTCAATATCTCCGAAATCTGCATTTCCCCTTTCCTAAAACCCTTTCTACCCAAAACTACATCCCAATCTTTCCATTTTCGTCCCAATTCCCACAAATGTTTTTCCAAAAACCCTCATAAAACACAACCACCCTTTCTCCAAACCATTCTTCATAAGAAACTTCCAAACTTGTACAAAAACTCGTGAAAGAAAGTTCTCTAGATCTACTCCCAGAGTGTAAAAAGTGAGACAAATAAAGTAAGAAATGTGTGCAGCATTACTCGGAAGTGAAGGCATGACTTCTCCCTCTTCACACAACCACTCGGCCTTTGCCCATGTTAGTTTACGAGGAGGACCACACCCACTCAGTCTAACCCACCATCCCCACAGCCTCCAACTATCTCAACCCCTAAATCTAAATAATAATAACAACAACAGTATCAATATTAGTACAAGTTCTAACATTATGATGCCCCAGGATCTTTCCAGGAGTGAACCACCTCCGGATGTCTTTCTTGCCCTTCTCAATGGAAATCGGGAGCTTGAGGGTGAGCTTCTTGACCTTTTTTCCAAAATTTTGTTTTTTACAAAACCTCTTTAAACAAACTACACCAACTTTTAATGCATGTTTAGAACTTTCATCCCCTTTCTGCCTACTATTTCCCGAAATTCCCCCCCCCAATATAATGCCCCACTACCTTTCTATTTTAAAATAATTCCTCAGGGGCATTATTTCGGGAAATACGGTAATTTGATTCCCAATCACTCAGACAGATCCCTTCCAGTTCAGGAATCTATACCATAGTTTACCTATTTACAATACAAGAAATATACATGTTGACAAAATACACAAACGCCTCGCGATCACTAAAAAAAATTAAATTTAGCAGTTTTATCTGGAATTTAACAAGTTTGTGAAGCCTCCTCTATAAATGGATTTAATAAGGGTCCTTTTTAATGCAAACCTTTTTCTACTCAAAGTAACGTTAGTACAATACTTCCGGTTTTAATTCCTTCGGGGCATTAAATCCCCATCTATAAGATACGGAATACTTTTATTCAAGGCATGCGAATGACTTTTATTTTTAAGATGGGAAGGTAATTAAGATAATTAGGAGATGCACTATCAAGGGGGGAATTAAAACAAGAAACACGGTTAACATCGGAGCAGCTTGATACTATTTTACAGTAAATTTTTCTGTGTTTCGTAAGGAAAAAGTTTAGTAAACTATAAACAAGAAAAAAATCAGAATGTTTTAGTTAAAGTTTTTAGTCACGGTTCCATCCAATGTAGAACCCACAACCAGGAACAATATCGATTCCCTCGTATCCCTCAGGCCTTCAACCGTTTCACTCATTACATTTCATTCATCCACTCCAATTAAATTGAACACAAACTAAGTTAGGTTGACAGGTTAATAAATGTGTTCCTCGGTTGGGCATCCGTTTGGTCGTGTGCCGTGATTTCCATCCAAACCAACAAACCCATTATGAGATTCTTACATTGTTGTACCAAGACCTGCTGCTGCTCCTACTACTACTTCTATTATTATTGGAACCGTGGCCAAAAAGCCACCCCTTTTTATCACCTTTTTCATCTAAAAGTAGCAAGTGCCGTTGGTACAAATTACAGAGGAAGTACTCTGGTCATCCTCATCATCCGTCTAGTAATTGAAGGGGATTTTTGTAGCATTAATATTTACTGAAATAGATTACCGTACTTTTATCAATTAAAGCCTCTTTAAGTATCATTTTGTACAGCTAAATTCAACTAATCGAATAAAATATAAATAACTCATGTGAAATAATAACTAACAATATTTAAATAATAAAAATTTACTTCTATAAAAGACTTCTACACCAGCGTATTTAGCCACACCCATCTAAAAGAGTGCGTCCGCCACAACACACGAGTTGCACGGGTTCCGATAAGCAGTAAAATAAAACAACCCCAGGCTTATCATTAGCACTAGTTTCTCCCTTAGTAAGCTCTAATTAATTTGTAGCATAAACAAATAACACTTTACAATCAGCCTAACTTTAAAAGTTGTCAATGGAATAGAGGAAGGAACAAAGCCCTAAAGCAGTGTTGTAGTTTTTATTCATGTAAAAGCATAAGAGTGGATCCAATTGAGCTATACCTCCCAGTTCGGGTGATAATAGAAGGGGAGTTTCCGGTTTAAAATTGGAAAATAATTGATCTTTTATACAAAAAAAAGGGTGCGAATAAACCATAACTTTACATCCCGTGAGAAAGTTTTCATTTTCTAACAAATAAACAACCTCTAAAAAAATTCCAACCTCATCCATCCCATGTTTCTGCTCTATCAAAATAATCCCTAACGAAACTTCTCCATAGATAAACTAATTTATTAAACTAATACCTAAAAATACTCATTCATAACACATTAAATTAATAACTAATGGGAAAAACTGCTCCCAGTGTAAACCTTCATTCTTATTCCTATTCCACCATAAATAAATAAATATCGTATTCCTTTACTCTCTTCCTCATTGGAAATTCATTAAAAAGTATTTAACCTTACAAGAGACTAAAAAGGAGGATCAAACGTGGGTGGAGAGCTCACTAGATATCTTATCGGATAAGCTACCTAGATTAAAATGTATGAAAGAAAATGACATTTAAATAAATAATATTACAATCCTCAGATACTTTACTTTAACCCAATGGAAATTAATATTAGATGAGTCAATCAATCCAAGGAACCAGGTTAGGGTGGGCTCTTCTTCGGGTAAGGGTGCTTTTCCGCTATAGAACCATGCAATTTTTCAGTATTCTTTTTATGCACATGTTACAACTATAAATTCATAAAATCAAATACCAAAGTTGCATGGACAAAGTATCAATTCTCCAACTGATACTTTGTCTATGCTGTAGTTGTTCCACTATTTAATTTTGGTCCAAGAAGTGATCGATCTCACATCTAGAAATACGAATCTGGTAAACGTCCACCTCCAAAATATATTTTGCGTCAAGTAAATGTTCCATTAACCTGTGCATTTTTGTTGACTATAGAGAAGCCCTTGTTAAAATACATTTTCGAGAAATCTTTGACTTTTCATCATGAAACTCACGTCTTGCCTATTTATTTATAACTTTGCCAATAAGAATGCTAAAATGAGGTTTAATTCTATAACATAAACTAACCGGCATTCATAACCTGTTTAATTACTTTATGTGTATTGAAGCTGAGCAGATTGATTTCGACTCTTCTTAGTAATTACATTATATTTTTACCTGTAGTTATGAAACCACAAGACTACAAACAATTTTTAACTCTAATCTATGAGCCACACCCTCCATCCCTTTTATTAACCTTGTTTACAACTCAGGGTAGTTAGGGCTGGTCCAGAAACCCTACTCTGCTAAAAACACACCCCCTTATTTTGGTTTAATTCCCATAAAGAGCTCCCTATCATAACCCTTTACATTTATAAGGTTTCTTGTAGTAACTAAACTCATAAGTTATTACAATATCGAGCTGAATTAGAACCTACCAAAGCTGAATCCTAGTTTCTTTTTAGTATAGCAACATAAAACAACGGTAACTCGTTCATGTTCTCGCAGTTTGCAATGCGATCCGTTCAACGATCAAGAAGTGAACAGGTGTTTAGTTAATCTAATTAGTAATAGAAAGGAAACCCTTTAAAACCCACAACAGTCGGTCCGAAAGTTGGACCAGCTATCCTATCATTATTATTATTGTTATTATTATTATTAACGTTACATAATTTATTGACTACATGCTTACTATCCATAAATAATAAAAGAGAAGATATGGAATGAATGATTGGGGGAAGAATAATAAAATCAAATAAATAACCCGTCCCCTTCATCCTATCCGTGGTAAATATTTAGGCATATAGATAGTTTTAGGACGGTGGTTTGATCCTCTGAGTACGTTCCCCAAGTAAATACTCAATTTTAGAAGTTTGGAATATGTCTTCAGATTTTTTCAACCAGCAATTATCAAAATCAGTCAAAAGTGACTGAGAGGTGGTTTTGGTAGTGGAACTGGATTTATGCTTTTTTAAGAATTAAGAAAAGTAATTTTAATTCAGGAATCTTCAATTTAATGCCGGAAGTTTTTATTACGTAATACAAAATAAGTGGTCAAGATATAGATAGACACTTCTTGTGAGTCTGGAAGTTAAAACCTCGCAAATATCCTAATATAACTTCCAGAACCCTGCTACAATACCCAAAAAACTCATGAAAACCCCAAATCCTCTCCAAAGCGCGTTAGAAACCCTAAACAACCTTCCTTACACGCACCACAGGCAAACTAAAACACCTCAAAACCCCTAAAACTCTCTACTAAAAATCATATTTGATAAACCCTTAAAACTCCTAACCTACCGAAAACCCATTAAAGTTCAAAAACCTCTAAGACTTTCGCTATAATTCTTCAACCTATAAACAATTTACCATCCCTCCTCCCTTCATTCTATCAGTTCATTTCCTAGGTTTCTTTGTGTTCCCTCTCCACTGGTGGTACTAGCGGTGTGTCCTCATCCATTATGAATCCTTCAGTTGTTTATAAGGGGACACTTTGTTCTGGGTGTAAACACTTGAAAAACTCGGAGGACCCTTGAGGATAAGCAGATCCCTTACTGGATAACATTACTAATCCCTTTGAGAGAGATAAAAATCATCCCCGTAAAAAATGTCCCTTTCCCTTCCCTCTATAAAACGAGCATTCATTCATAAAATACAGTAATAGAATCCTCTCTCTGTTGAACCGTAAGTTAGTTAAATAGTCCGTAACGCAAAACATACACTTTCTACCAACAAACTCATCCCTATCTATCTCTCTCTGTTATCAAATCAATCCATTTTATGTTTATTTTTTAACCGTATTATTCTATCCGGGTAATACGGTGTCTAATGGAATAATCTCTGTAATGTAATAATCCATAATGCAATCAGTCAGGGACACTTTTACCCGTCACAAGTCACCCTATCATCTTCCCTTTCAACCTTTGTACTACTATTACTACTACTACTACTACTGCTACTACTACTACTACTACTACTACTATTTGTATTGTATGCTACTTCACTTGAGTAAGAGTTGTATGGGTGTATCTTGTATATTGTTTCATTGACAGAGGAGACAATAGGACCGACTGTTTGAATGATTTTTATCTATTCAATAATCTTAAAATGATTTATTTCCTCGAGGCCAACTGTAATATAATATAATAAAGTTTGCATAACTGCAGGGATCCCTTTCACACTAAAAATTGAAAAACTCAACCAATCTTTGTAGTAATTCTGTTAAAGGGATTTTTTTAAATCTTTGATTTAACAATAACTCCCCAGTGCAAGTTAAATTGGAAATACGATCATTTCTGTGAATAGAAAAGTTTGAGCTATAAACTTATTATTATTGTTTTACTATTTACTTTCCTTAACCCAATGCTCCTAAATTTAATTTTGAATACTAAAATTTCCCAATCGCTTCTGTTTCCAAATCGTGATTTCCGAGCCTTCTAAAGTTAACTAAGGAACTTAGAAGTAAAGGAACAGTCCTTATATTTATCACCCCTTTATTTCCCCTTCTTTGTCAAAAGCCACGTGTTGACAACGGAGTAGACCGGAAGTGAGCCCTAATCCGGTCGTTCCTCCAACAGCGTTCTACCAAAAATAACCTTAATATACTCCACTCGAGTACGATGACAATAATCCGGAATAAATTAGGAACGAGAGGAAGAGGATTATTAAAACTCAAATATCTCATAATATTTACTTTATTTTTTTCAACCGAAACCAGATAATAAACTACTAAACTGCCTACAGGCTTAGGTAAAGGGTTTTCAATCAAAGTCCAACTGTTGACTTTCACTTTTTTTACTCTCTAAAAGGGTGAAAAATACCTGCTGGCCTTTTCTAACTATTTTTATCATAACACAAGTTAGCAGAGAACATATAACTTTCCATGATTTGCTATTCCAATTAAAATCCTTGCCCGTTTAGACCCTTTTTACCTTGAAAAATGTACTTTTAAACCAGTACTTCGTTTCCCATGTTATAAGGTTATTATTAGATTGTTACAGACGTAATAATTATCAATAAATGAAGGGTATTCTACATTACATTACATTTCTACTCACTGGGACGAATACTAGCCCTAGCTACCCTAACAATCCGCTGTGACTTATCCTGCCATCCCAATTCTAGTGGATGTATTCCTTAATTCAGACAAATGAACTACAAATTGAATCTGAATTCCACAGAGACTGTCGGAAAGTTAACTCCCAAGTGGAACAGAAACAACGGAAAAAGTAAAACCCAAGCCCTCAAGGGTTTACCAATAATACCAGATAAAAAAAATACTAAATCCACCCTTCTGCTTAAACCCTCCCGTTTTTTGTTTGCTCTTGCCTTTTTTACATCTTTATAAAAACTATAAAAAAAAATGCCAACAAAGTCTCCCTTATCAACATTCGGAATTATGAAAAATGATGGTAGGAAAAAAACTGAAAAACTACTTTGAGTAAAAAATTATCAAAAATCCCTACATTATTACTAAAAAGAATACCATACAAAAAGTACGTGGTGGAATACATTTCTAGTCCCTCGGTCTAAAAATTAAATAGCAGAGTGATCTCTTCTCCGCTAAGAATCCTGACTACTACAAATTGCCCAGAAGAGAAAAGACTCAGCAACTAAATCTGTAGGGATTCCCTGTCTTCCTTTTATTATTCTAATCTAAATTGTACTTCTTCCTATGGAAAAAGGGGAAAGCAAATATTCCTACCGTTTCTACTAGATTAAAAAATCCAATCCTACCTTTTCATCATCTCTCCTTACTCTACATCTACTCTACATACTCTCAGCAGCAGTTGGAGAAATATAAAAACTCATCTTCAGTAAGCAAGAAAGATAACATCAGATTCTGTGTAGGGAACTCCAGTCAAACATCGGGTTTTTGGAAATGGTATAATCTGAATGTGGGTGTTTTAGAACTGGGATGGTTTTAGGTTTCGAGGGATCTTTTTGTGAAGTTAGGATCCTTCCCTGTATTGTTCATGTAATGACCCTGAATTGATTAAAACCCTAATTTACTATTTAAATTCTAAACTTTATAAAACCCCTCACGAAAACTAACTAAATCCCCAAATACGCTGGACGGTGTATACTCCAAAATACCCTGAACCGGGTAGTATCCAAAATACCCGAGGATTTCTCCTTCCCTTTATGAAGAATCCTCCTCTCCATCTAACTTTACACAGCTACAGAATTGGTTGAACGTATGCACATTTTTTATAACCTGGAGAGATGTTCATTTGTAAATTTAATATTTTGATAACTGTACGTTTTAAGTCCCCCTTCCTCAACAATTTCCCTGTAGGATTCTCTACAAACGCGTACAGAAAAAGAATCTCATGAACAAGCTTTAAACTTCACAACTTCTACAATAAGCTGAGGGGTTTAGTAAGGGTAGAAATAAGCTGACGGAAGCTGAAGCTGAAGCAAGAAAAAGCTAAAAGTAAATTAAATTAGTTTCAATTTCATTCATTTGAGAAATATACTTCTTATAAAATCATGAAACACAAGTCGTCTTCTCTGTTTTTAATCTCTTCTTATTGCAATGGAACGTTCCTCTAAAACAATTCTGGGATTTTACGATTATTTCTTTCAACGTTAACTACGTTACTTAATAGAGAAACGGATTATTTCTGTAGCCTCTTTTAAAATTGTTTAATAAATGTAAACCAACGAGTAAATCGGGTTGAATTAAACCGAGAACGGAATAACGGAACTTAACGTAATACTTAAATTACATCTTAACTCATCCTTCATTGCCTAATTATTTCTAATAGTCTTTCCACTCCATCCATGTTGCTCAACATCCTTCTACTGTTACTTGACTCAACTTAAATTAAAGCTTCGATTTTGCACTACAGTTTCCAAACTACAGTAGTGTGTGTGGTATAAATTATACTTACAAGGGTACAAACTATTATTATCCATGCTTTGTCAAAGGGTTAAACAGGTACCTTGATTTCCCCAGCTTCTTCAAAAGAACTTCTTATTAAGAAAAGTGTACATAATTTAGCTTTACAAAATAATAATCCCCATTCTCCATTCCCATCGGATTCTGCCAATTGAATGTTCACCGGTTGATCAGGTCTACTTTCCGAATATCTTTAACATTAGCGAAGGATAGGTTAGCTTAGATAGCTGAAGGGTTCTATGTAGATACAAAGGATGTGTGTCTACTTCTAAGGCTGCCCTTTCTCTCCCTTTATTTATTGAGAATACAGACTTATTGGCAGTACGTGGAAGCTTAGTAGTTTGGTATTTACAAGTAAGGGAGGATGCCGTATGTTCCCTGACTAGACGAGATGATTATTATGACTTCACTTTCCAACTGAAATGAATCCAGATGGGATTACTTAGCCGAAAAATGGTTAATACCCTCCCGTATTTTACCAGCAACCACCACTACCTTTTATACAATTGGGAATATTATGCGTGCATGTTATCAATCCATTCATCAATAATGGGAATGACTCTGAAGCAGAGAAGCTTTCTCTATCATCGTCCTTGTACTACTACTACTCCTAGGAGTAATCGTACACATACCTCGTCTCATGGTTATTGTTGTATGCAACCGTGACTATAAAGTGAGACTGAGAAGGATTATCATGAATTAAAATAAGGCACTTTTGGATGGACCTTGGCCATATGTGGGGTCAAAGGGAGTTCTGAACAGGAGCATGATTTTGCATTAGACATTAACCATTATCCCTACGAAGAGTAGATAATAGGAATCATGTCCATGGATTATATTATATTAACTGGGAAAGTGTATAACTGGAAAGAGCATTTTGGCAGATTCATACCTACTTAAACTAGATTTATTTTTATGGATGGATTTCAGTGGAAATGGCAAGTGGTGACTAACCAGCTTGTCTCATTTTATGGAGAGCTTACTTAACTATCAAACTGAATTCAATATTAAAAGTGGAAAGTAAAAAGTCGAAAAATATTCCACTATTTCATTTTAAATTTTTATGAACAGTAAAGATAGAAATGTTGTTGCAATAATTATAAAGTTTTATAAAGTTAAGAAAGTATGCTGACTTAATTATCACATCGTAGAGAAGGTAATTAATTCAATAAACCGACGCCATTACCGATATTTCTGGTTTTGCAAAATATTCATCGCTTTTAACATAGGTCAAAATGGGATGGGCTGTACAAATGTAGAAAAAGGTGCACGTTTTAAATTAGGATATGGCCTAATTAACACTAATTATATCAGCAACTAGAGGCAAAAGTAAGGAAATACTGAATGGCCCTTAATTCAGAATATTTTGGAAAACCCGATAGAAGCATAACCTTTCATAAAGATTTTAAAAGTCGAAAAACCCGTTCTAAATATTAATTTACTGGTAGAGATTACACAGAGAAGCAGTATATTATTCAATTAATCCATTCTCTCCCTCACCATCATAATAATATCCTTTACTTTATACTTTTTCACTATCAGCAAATCTAGGGCGTGGTTCTTCACTATTAGATAGAAAGCCGAGCAAGGCACTAAACCACCCCTGATATCTCGGAGCCCTTAAAATGTACCCGTGTATCAAATCTATCTGTGCACCGGTACTTTTCATTAGTTCAGATTGGACCCTGGTAGGATCTAGTATGTTTTACTCTAAGACCACACTATTTGCCAAAAATAAAATAACTTTCGTATGCAAAAGTTACAAACACGAATAATAAGCTATCAAGTAAAATGTCTCAAGAAGTAACATTAAGTGTAAAACCCATATCATTACTTCAAACCCATAAGGAAAGTTTTATTGTGAAAGCAAGTGCTATTTAATCCTCTATTATACAATAAAGGAAACACGCCACTCAACTCAGGTTTAAAAACCCGGATAAAATGTGCAATATAGTTGTGCAAGTATAAATTACAAAATTAAATCACAGGAACATTACAAGTCAAAGAATTCTACATAAGTCAGATTGGTTAATTGAAATACATAAAGATATATTCTTTAAAAAGAAGGCTAATTAAACGTTTCAAAAGTTCTCAAACAAAAATCAAAACATGATAAACGGTTTGATCGAAAAAGAAACTCTGTCTGAAGCTTTACTTGGTAAGTTTATCAAGTGCAAACCTTCTGCAGAACTTACTCCCTTTATAATTGTTAGCTTTACAACTGCATACTCCCTTGCTTAAGCCCCACTAAACTAAATAATATCATGCTTCTGAGATCAAATCTAGAAACCTAGACTCTTTATTTAACCTTTTGACCATTCCCATTATAGACTAAAACAGTATACTTTTAAAGTGACACAAAAGTGACACACACACAAACACAAAATACACAGATTATTTCTCAAATCCAAAATTCTCAAGAACAAAGTATCATAATCCTAAGCATATTAATTTTTAATTCATGAGAGATGAGACTATGATAATAGTAGCTCCAAGCACAGGCAGCGTAAATTAACCATATAAACTTGTGTTAAAACATTTCCCAAGCGCGATGCAGTATTTTGTAGCATTTAATAACTAAGCAAAATAATAATTTAACATTGACATTTTTACTACCTGTACTGCTTCCTGAAGTACTCGAATTGATATTGCTAAATTCATGACTGATTTTTTAAATTCTGATCTGTACTTACTTTCTACTATGCAATTTTCCGTGCCGAGTTTTTTATTGTTTAAAAAAACGATGATTAATCATGCTAATTAATGCTCCATCATTTCACTTTGCTAATAACTAATAACTTTTTTTTGTCCGTTTAATTTACATTGTAGCTACTATTCCACGTTGTGCGGGATGTGAAGGGATGATATTGGATCGGTTTATTCTAAAAGTTGTGGACAGGACGTGGCATTCGCGTTGCCTAAAGTGTACCGATTGCGACTCTAGCCTCGTTGACAAGTGCTTTCTTAAAAATGGACAAGTCTATTGCAAAGAGGACTTTTTCAGGTACTGTGTCATCAATTTTACTAACCAGATTTATTATTTCTTTACATTATTTGAGTTTTTGTTGGTCTTCTTTGCAATTTTAACTAACCCTTATAATCCCTACCACATTTATATGGATGTTAAGATTATATGAGAATTAATCAAAGGGTTGCAAAAGGGACGGAGATAATCAAGTGACTCTAATATATATTTCATAATTGTAGAAAGAATACAAGGTAAATATTGTCAGGGAGGAAACAAGATCCCATAAAGATTTTAAACTGAACGGTTTAATAATGTAGAACCTTCATAATTTACTAGCACAAATTACTATAAATTCTTTAAGAATGGACGATTCTTTATCGTCATTTTTTACCTTGAAAACCTAAAATATAACGTAGTAAAGTTTAATGTATGGAGATGTGATTTTATAACAATCTAAATAATTTTTCGCAGAAGGTATGGCACGCGATGTGCAGGTTGTTTGGAGGGTATCCCGTCTTCCCAAGTGGTTCGCAGGGCCCAAGACAACGTCTACCATCTCCAATGCTTCGTCTGCATCCTCTGCTCCCGACAATTAAACACGGGAGACGAATTCTACCTGATGGAAGACAGGAAACTTGTATGCAAACCTGACTACGAAGCTGCAAAGTCCAAAGGTCAGCTATCTACAGCCATTTATATCTAGACTCTTTGCCTTCTTGAAATAGCTTAAATCCCCGACTTTATTCCATGCATTTAACAGCAGCGGAAGCAAATGGCTGTCCAGATTCGGGAGGCGACACGGGAAACAAGCGACCCCGCACTACAATCACGGCTAAGCAGCTTGAAACGCTTAAAATCGCTTATAACGCTAGTTCAAAACCCGCACGACACATCCGAGAACAACTCTCACAAGACACGGGTCTTGACATGCGAGTTGTCCAAGTTTGGTTTCAAAACCGGTAAGAATAACATTAATAATAGCTTGTCTCAATATATGTTAGTGGAAAGAGCTGTTTGGCAGATTGATAAATAGATTTGTATGGATGTTATTGGAAAAGTTGAACCAGCTAGTCCAATTTATTTGATAACTAAAAAAACTAGCAAACTGAATTCGATATTAGCTTTGGAATTGTAGAAAAGTAGAAAATTCTTTTCACTATTTCATTTTACACGTTTATTGAAAATGAAGATAGAAAATGTCGGATTGAATTAAAATAATAGAGTTGATGTTTTAAAAAATAAAACAAAATACTCTCTTCAGATATCAATTAAAATGTAAAGTAATTCAAGAAGATCTGAACTTCTTTACTTCTTTCTATTAATTTACATAGAGAGAGACTTGCCTTTTGTTAAGCAAGTTCCTCGGCCAAAATCATTCTCTAGTATTACATCCCTTTTAAATGATTTGTCTCAGTATATTTACTAAAAAAATAAAATTGTAATGAAAAAATAGAATGGAAATCAGATCTCCAGCAGTTAGAAAATCCAACAACTCCTTTTAGGCATTTCACACTCTACATTTCTTACATCCCGTATCCTCCTTTCTAAAATGTAGTGTTTAGTTACCCGGGTATTTCCTTCGAGGGGGTTTCTTACAGTTGGCAATTTGGCATCAATATAATATGCTTAAACCATCCATAATGTTACGGAACCGTCTATTTTTGTAAAAAGTAATGTTTCTCAACGAACAGATAGACAATTGAAAGACAATTACTGATCATCTAATGCGATGGCCAGTAATACCCTTCACCAACCAATAAACTAAAAGGTGTTAAGCCGGGTTAAAAAAAACTTTCCTCAATTAATTTAATATGTTATAGGTATACTAATTTTTTTTATGAATTGGACTAATCTCTGTAAAAATATGCAGACATTTCACAATGTTTAACATAATAAATACAACTATTTTCTTAGTCAGACCGACTAATTAAGCACGCAGGTAACTGGGTTCTTAGTCCAACTAAGGGGTATTTTCTCAAGGTAGATTTCAAGATAGTCTTAACCTTGCAAAATATTCCCTAACACTTGATCCTATCTCCAACTTAATTTTGAAACAGACGAGCTAAGGAAAAGAGGCTTAAAAAGGATGCAGGAAGAACTCGATGGGGTCATTATTTCAGATCCTTAAAGGGTGGCCGATCCTCTGCAGATGGGAAGTCCGACGGTCTTAGGGACATGGACGATAAGAGCGACTCAGGCTCTGGTTTCAATCATAGTAAGAATCTCCACTTTTATAACTAACTTCATCCCTTCATTCTTCCCTACATCTTTCTCTCAATCTGAAAAGTTACACAAGAAAAAAGCAACAACTCTAAAAATATTATTGCTAAAATCCCGTCATGAAAAGAAAAGAACGTTTCCAACAATTTTGACAATATTGGTTTATGCAAGTTGTCTTTTTTCTTCCGTTGCTCACTTTTACTTTCACCGTTCCTAAATTTACATCCCGGGTAGTGCCGATATTTCACCCGGTAGTTGGATAATAAGACACTAATGCTTAATAACAAGTGGAGGACTCAAGTTTATGAATATTTAATGACAAACTTTTTACTTTCTGCCTAGAGCCAGAGCAATTCTATTCCATTGTTATTTACTACTTTAGCACTACTAGTACTACTGTGTGCCAGGAAAGTTTATACCGGAGCTGCATTTTATTTCTTTTCTACTAAATACTTTAAAGTACTTTCACGTTCAGTTAACTTTCTGACCTGTCTCAGAATGCAGACAATTGCTGTTTATGGCTCTTCTCTAAGAGTATCTACTAAGCGAGTGCAGTGTTATATTTTGTACTCAATGTTAAGGACTACTCCACCAACTATACTACCTAAATAAATTGGCAGACCAGTTTAATTAACATGCCTTTGAACTCAAACTTTACAAAACTGCAAATGAATAAAATGATCATGCAGTAAAATATTTAAACATTTCATCACTCATACTACGAAATAACTTCATTAACTTTCATTATTCCTGCCATAACTTCATGACTTTCTCCACATGCTCTATCCTTTTATTCTTGTTAATCCATCTAATCTTTCCCTATCCCTTGTTTAGCCGGCATAACTTTGTAGTTCATTTAATTATCAGTCTACCGGAAATATTAAAACCCTTTTTCTTATCTTGTTAAACGTCAAGTTTGAAATTTTCGTTCACCAAAACACATAGATTTATACCTTCTTTAACCAGAATTCCTTATTTTTAGCCCAACTACAAGCTCTCAAGTCCTCGATTCAATACTTAGACAACCAAGCCATCCATAACTATAACTATAACTATAACCATTGAGCTTAATAAAAGTCAAGAAAAGGGGAGAGTAAAGAAAGGAGTTTACAGAATGAATGATGATGATTCAATATTTTATAAAGAAAAAAGGGGTTCTTCCTCCTTCTTTTCTTGGCCGACCATTAAAAACCGTCAAACGGGACAATGTCCCATCCATAATTTAACAACTCGCTCCATATAACCAGTCTCCTACTTACAATAACCAGCAGCCTTTGCATTTATACCCATAAATATCCATGTTTTTCCCAAGGATGACTTATGGTCTTGAGCATATTATAATGTTGTTATCTTCACCGCTGTTGTTGCAGGTGACGATGATATGAGTAGTACGGATGGATTTGTCGAGCTGCCCGAAATGGGTGGACCGCAAACCCCAAGTCATAGCAGCCAACACGGAAACTACACCACGGGATCGGGCTCTCCTTACCACCCGCCCGGAGGAGGACATGAGTCCGGTGGGGGTAGTAGTGGGGGCAGTTCTATTCATCATTTCCCACATTTCACTCCCGACGGGATACCCGTATACCCTCCTATAGGTATTTATTCTCTTTAATATTTCCCTTTCCCCCGTTCCAATAAAGTCCATTTTCATAAAGCAACAATCCCACAATAACAGCCCCTACAGCAGCTACAGCATTCAGTAATTTTTTACCGTTGACCATAAAAACCCAGACTTCAATGGACATGTTATCTTTGCCTAAACATTTCTACGTTTTATTTACCATTTAGAGTAACATCTCTAACAACACCGGACCCTTCAAATTCACGGAATCTGCTTATTTACAGAATACAACTACTGGAATTCATCGTGTTATAAACCGTTCATATAAATGCTTCACCGATAAGCTAATTTCACAAGCCCAATTCATATTTAAACTTATCCATTTAATTTACAAAACAAAAACTAGTCCACTGGCAAATATAGGAACAACGAAACCAAACATCAAGTTCAACCAGTTGCCAGTAAATAAACCAAAGACTGAAACGATTACTTTATATTCCCATTTCAAACAACCTCAAGTAAAGTTTGGTAGGATTTTTTAATAAGAAACAAAACCAAATTCTTCAATATTTAATGTAAAAGTTTAAAAATTTTCAGTATTCACTAAATGTAAAATATCCTGGTCGTATTCAATTGGAAATAAATTCAAAATCTTACAACTTGTAGTAGATAGGTTTGTTCCACACATACAAGAAACTAAATTGTTGTGCCAGTAATCCCAAGTTTAGCCACTCTTCCTTCTATCTGCCATGCGATAAGCCAGGATTTTATTATATTCTTGTCAGTAGTTAGTTATTAATAATAATAATAGTTTGAGTGTTTATATGAATGCAAATTCATTTGATGTGATAAACCCATTAAGCTAATTAAATATTATACCGTCGTAACTAAATTGTGTAGTTTAACAAAGTAGAAACGATCTAGACAAGTAGCGTGTTGGGTACTTTAGTTTTGCATTAGTTAGCCAAAAGTATGCGATGCGATGCGATGCGATGCATGCTACTGTACATTTTATACCGTCTGCTGTTTTAATTAGGGAGGAAATGTTGTGGATTTATATATGTAAGTATGAATAAAGTGGAATCTAGTTCAATTACATTTTAAAACTACGAATTATCTCTGTTTTATATCCTATTTTTACTGCCCTACTACTTGACTTGATAAACGTATCAAAAGGAACTTTTTCTTGCATGGCTTTCAACTAAAAAGAATCAATGTTTATTCTTTGAAACCCCTTTGAAAAATTGCATTCATTGTTTCTCGCAACATCATTTTTTTAATGGTAAAGAGAGCCCATTTATTTTAATCCGTGTACAATATGCACGAACTAACTTTCAAAACTTTAACCTTCATAACTTTATCAATTTTTTATATTAACGGAGGACATTAAAATTGTAATATTAATCCATGCAAGACGAACAATACTCAACCAAAAATACCCTTATTGCTTTTAATACTTGAAATCTTCATAATTAGTGTCTTACCTTTCGCTTTGGTATTTAAAAAAATCCATACAAAATTCTCAACTAAAGGATTGCTTTTATACGCGAGTTTATCAACTTTTCATCTCATTTTATAGTTCTACAGAATATCTCTCTCTGGATTTCGAAGCATTTTGTACTACTACTACTTCTCAATGACTTCAGCTTAGAAGGATGTACATAATACGTAAAGCTGAGACTGGTGAAAGCTCGCCTTACTTTTGTGTTATTTAATTTAACTTTTAGCAAGAACGAAAGCCTCAGTACTACTCTATACATCGTTCGTAAGAATACAAGAATAAAATAATACTATCCCTGCACCGAAAAGTGAAGCAAGAAAGCTAAATGTAATACGGGTAAGTGGGCGGGGTTTTTTCTCCCCTCCATCCGAAATCCAGCCCTCTCTGACTTCTCTCAATCGTAGACTCAAGTTTCTTTGCTCTACGAATGAATCCTGGAATGGCTTAACATTTATCTGAGGAGCTTTCTGGGCAGTTAGCTGCATCCAGCCAGAGAGAGATAGATAGGATCCGAGGAGGTAATCTTACGTTCCCGAATTCGGAGAACTCAGACAGATAAATACGGGTAACGGGTTATATAAAACTACCCAGGATGTACAAGCAAAGCTACATGTAGAGGAACTATATATTTCCATACTTTCTATCTTTTGCTGGGGGAAAACCATCCAATTTTGTAAATGGAATAGGGAAACGGGACTAGAAATGTAACTTCCTTTTTTATTACTATTTCTACTGCTTCAACTATACTATACACCAACTACGAGACTACGACTCCTCATTCCTTTCCAACAATACACACTACCACCGTATTTCCCGAAATAATACCCCTGGGGAATTATTATTTCGAACGAAAAATTTGAAATTCAAATGGAAAACATGGGCAAGATAGAGCAAATTCATAATTTTAAATGGAAAGGTAGTGGAGCATTATACTGGGGGCATTATTTAGGGAAATACGATATTAATACAGTAGATTTCTTTTGAATCTTTCCTAAGTTCCATAATTCAAGTTTTTTAACTGTTTTTTAACGGTTTTGATCATTCTACTATGTTTGTAATTGGCAAGGCTCAACAATGACACTATCTTTATATATAATAGCAATTATATACAAACTTCCAATTTATTTACAGCGGCACTAAACCAAAAGTAAAATTTATACCGAAAAAATGAAAACTTTTAACTGAAAGTATTATTTTTAATTTCCAACCATAAAAATAGTCGTATTTGTGTTTTCGATAATTTAAAACGTACTTTACTTGTCCTAAAAAGTGACCCTTGGCGTATTTAAAAATTCCAGTTAAGTCTATAATTTTTAATTTTGAAGATGAAGAATAGATATATAAGAACCTGGATAAGTTGAAAGCATAGTTAATATTGGTAGTTAATAAAAAATAGGGTCATAAATACAGCAATATTCAATAGAAAGCATCTAAAACCCTAAAATAAGTGCCCCTTTACCCAACCTCCTATGAGGTGAAATTGGGTGAACCGAACTATTGATCTAAGAAAGTACTACAAAAATATAATGCTACAAGCTTACAGAACCACCCTCCACGGCAACCACCCCCACCGCAACACTTGTCCCTTTCAAAATTGCACAAAAAGCATTTCTCTACCCTTCAGATTAATCCCTAGAAATACCTTGCCTCGCCCAAAAATCGGTATCTTAGAGGTGAGAAGCTAAACTGAATGATTAGCCCCTTTTTATGCATGAATAATCTATTGAACAACAAGAAAAGTAAAGTACTTCCTCCCCATCTTACTTCAACATTTTCGAAAACTTTTCTGACCATAAATTCTAATTAAAAGATTACTCATATCCCAGAAAATGTCCCTCTGAGCGGGTCAGTGTCGTAAAGGTCTTTTAATCCCACTTGAAGTCCTCTCTGCGGGGAGTAAATGGAATAATAATTGAGTTAAGAGATAAGTACATATCCTCCTAAAGGAATTACAAGGGTTGACCCGCTAGGCCACAACAACCCAAACATTAAATTAACAATAGTTGCCAATGCGTCCATTGTATTTAGAGGTACTTTACCCTTGACTTTGACTTTTGTTCATCTCTGCTCAACTAATATAATTAATTATTAAAGTGGCACAACGCTAGTCAAACCGTTCTAAGATACACCACTCCCACTATTCATATTACAACTTGTAATTACTCTTGCATCTACCCATTCAGCACGAAATAACCGAATAAAAGGTAAACTTGAAAAACGATTTTATGCAGCAACATTAAATGAATAAGATTTTTATGCATTTATTTTCAAAACTTTTTCATCCAGTTGGTTTACAAAATAGTTTAATTATACTGGCACAGTTTTTTTTCAGTTTAACGTATTTCCGGAAATTACTTCTCCGGGGGAGTTAATTTTCAATGGTCTCATTTGCAGGAGGGAGTTATTTATATGGGGGAGTTATTCTAGGGGGGAGTAATTTCCGGAAATACGGTACATTACTTTCATTCCCATTGCCTTTTAGGCTTCGTGTTTCTAACAAACTACAGTATATGCTACTACTGCTACTTCTTCTGTTGCTTTGCTACTGCCACTATCCCTGTCACTATTTATCATAACAATCCCACATAATACAAAAGGTTCTCATCAGATTGACAGGTTTCTAGATAATTAAAAAGAACGGTTGTGCGATGTGCGATATATTCCCAAAATCCATGCTAAAATTCAGGGTAATAAAAGGGGTAAGGGACTTTTCTTAAATCTGTAGGGAAATTAAAACCATAAATACGGTAGCTTAAACTAATGATATTGCTTAAAGCAGTGATTCTATCAAGGATTAATTCAAGGGGCTACACCCACCCCTTTTTTCATAAGAATAATAGTTCCTAATTTACTATTGTTGTAAACCTTCAAGTGCTAGTTGGAGACTGCCGGTTGCCGTTCGTTCGGCTGTCTTTCCGGATGTAAATATACAGTTATTCTATGCATTTGTTAGTTATTTGGAATCTAGCTGTTGCGGTGTAGAACTAATCATTTGTTAAGCAGAGTTCATCAACGGCCGTACTTAATATTTCCTGTCTATTTCTCCCATAAATATAAGTTTATATCCATCAATAGATAAAGACCCTTCATGCTTTCTGTATTGTATCATGGAAAGAACACAGAGCAAAGGGATAAAGGAGGAAGTGACACTTTGTTTCTAATTTGGGCCTCGTGATCCATTTCCTGGGGACCCAGGTGCCAGAAATTATACGTGATTTGTTGTACTATTTATTTGCGAAAGCCAGTGTTTGTAAAGTATCCATGTATTGATTAAATTAACATGATTTCCTTAACATTTATTAAATATTTTTACGCCTTCTCCCCAAACTTCTGATCCTCTAAACTCTAAACCTTTGAGAGAAAGAAGAAGAATACTAAAAGTACTTTTATCTTAGTGGGGATTTATTTTTCCGTTCTGTTAAAAACATTCATATTAATTTAAGCACAGACATGCAAAAAGCGTTTTTTGTTGGGTTTTGTGGTGAACGCTGAGCTTTTTTTTACAAATCGTTTGCTTTATTTAGGGAGAAAGTAACTTTTACTCTAAGTTCTACTACTTGTACTAAGATTAGAGAGACAATCAATCCATACTTTAATTTATAAAGCACACACTGTACATCCTTGATAATCACAATTTATAACTTGTGAAAGGAATGAAAGAATAAAATAGAATCTCTTCACTTTTTAACCATCTAGAAACGCATAAATACGACTAAAGAGAACCACAACCCGCCCAGGATACATTTCTATCGTTCAATTCCATAGAAAAGTACACGAACAAAGAATAGTTAAACGAACCCAACCCAATCACCCATGAACATGTAAAAAAAAAAGTAAGATTAGTTAGGAAAGCAAAGCTCGAATATTGTATTTCTTTTCTTTTCCAATTCCTCTTGTTGTTCAGAAATTACCCTAAGTAAAGTCAACCTTTGTGCCAGCTTAAGATAGAAGTTCCCCTAATTTCTAAATCTATTGATCTCATCCTACAGACGCCTACCTCTAATCAGAATAAAAAAACCTCAATGATTACGTTTTTCTTCAAATTTTTACCCAGCTTCCCCTATTCTATCCACCAACTATTGGTTTTAAATCAACCTTAAATTAAAATTAGTACAAAGAACTTTAAAATGTAGATTAAAAACCCCCACAACAGGAAAGCCCAATACATAAATTACAATCCGATTGCTAAACGTATAAATTGCTTTTCCAAACATTTTACAACTGGTCTCTATAAAAAAAACATGCAACTTTTCCATAGTCCGCGGCTTGCCTAAACCGCTTTACACATTCTCTCAGTGGAAGCTTACTACTGAATTAAATCCTGCTATGATATGAACCACAATAAAGCAAGGGTACTACTGGTCCTCTGCTATTTACAATTTGGCTGCGTTCAGTACGGAAATACTTAACAAATTCATTCCTTTTCCAAGGTTTCTTTTGATTAAAAAGTTGAGAATGATGAATTTCATTTCATTTCAAGGAATATCATTACCTCCTACCTTTATAAAATATTCAACAGATGAATGGCTCTTTCATAAAAGAAATAAAGGAATACGACAATTAATTGTGAGAGAAGCTGCATAGAAATTCCTAGCTTAGCTCAACTTAATAATTGGATAAAGTACGTTAACTTTAAATAGAGGAAACCTTTGATTGAAACTTCAAATATTAATTTTCAAAAGCACAACCAATTACTTTAAACTTCTAAGGTCTTATCTATATCTTTCGATTTCAATATTTTAATTTCAAGCAAGCTTTACTTTACGAAGCCACGTAAGAACCTTTACATGATTAAACTAAAAACGCAGCAGTCCAATTTTATTAATTATTCATAAAGAGGTATTTAACCTTACAGGGGATTAAAAAGAAGGTAAGAGTCTAGCACAGCTTTCAATACCTACGCATTAAAAAAACATTGCATATTTATGGATTTATTGCATCGCAATTAAAGTTTCATCAATATCAAAATTAACTAGATTTTATTAAATAATATCCAATAAAAGTCCCACGCATCATTACAACCAGTCCTCTTTACTCTCTTTGTTTTATTACACAAAAATAAGACGATTTAATACAAAATTTTAGATTAATTAAAATTAGTCTTTTCTAGAATACCCATCCTTTCATGATGGTCTAAAATTAATTGACGGGACAGTAATAATAATCTATACTCATTTAAGAATATAAAATTTTACAAATCAACTATAAACGGCCTGAAACTTCTCATATTTCTATCTTGAATGCTTCGTCGAGGTTTTTATTCTTTACCCATAAATGAAATAAATAATCTCCGTAGATTTAGACATAGTAATGTCTCTCCCAACTAAAAACATTAAATATTAACTGATTAAAAAACCCTTTAAGAAAAAGAACCACCTGACCTGACCCTGAATAAAGTCACCTTATTCCAATTAATTGTAGTAGTTTATACAATAATCCATATCAACTTGGCCCAAATCTCATTTAAGAAAAATAAACCACAACTCCATACTTTATGTTGTCAACATAGCTAATCCTTTCCTAATACTAATCCTAAATAAACACTCGTTTCTTAAACTGATCTAATACTCCTTAATCGTACTTTACTTCAGTACGGGACACACTAGTTCTAGTTTCTCAAACGTCAACTTCAGCTACCATTCCCCAACTAAATTAAGAACTAATAAGAAATCATTTTCTGTAAAAAGTAAAATCACCCTGACCACTTTTAAAAGACCCAAAGCAGGCGATAAAGTCCCTGGAGAGTTTTTCCCAATCCCTATTCTATTTCCCCATCCTTCTACATTTCTCCATCCCATTTATTATACAATAACTGTAACTTTCTTTACCCTTAAATATGGCATGTCATGACTTACAGTCAAAGTAAGACAGGCTGCTAAACACCTCCAGTATTTTATATTATTATTGATTAACGGATAGAACACCTAGCTTACCTTGGGATTAAGAAAATTAAACTTTTTAGCTTAGGACCGCAGCCCTATTGAATAGTTGAGTAATATTTAATCCAGAAATTTTAAAACTAATCCTCTAGGCCCCGTAAACTTCAATATTAACGAGGGCTTTGCTATCGAAATCTATCGAAAAGGAAGAATCTAAAAGCAAGCTTACCAGCCTGCAAAGAAAAGCATTCTCATTTTACCATAAACCACATGCATTAAAAATACTGGGACGATTTCTCCAAATAATTTATTACTATTGTTCAATGGGCGGAGTAAATAAACCTGTAAGTTACTTGCTTCCTTCAGCTAAAACAATAGAAAGTTGAAGTTTCTCCTTCTAATTATGATTATTACTTTCCAAACCTCAATGTAAAGTCAATGTTTTCACGGGTCCTGGTCCTGTAATAATTCATGCCATATTTCCTCCTCGATCAAACCAAACCATAAATCAAAATCCATTAATATTGTACTATCTACCTACCCGTCCATCCAACCGGCATATGTTCCCTTCCACAGTACATGTCATGCAATACAAGCTGTCCTATTGTTTTAAACTTTCATTTCTACGCTTCCCATAAATTGTAAAGAATCAATCAACAGTTTACATCAAGTACGCGAGTTTGAGAAGAATGGTAAAAGAGTCAATTCAAATTAAGTTTTTTTGAATTTAAATATTCAAGAAGGCTTTCCAAGGAAGTAGAAAAACTCAAGAAAGTCTCAGATTATCGCTTAGACTATCCTTCCTATTTGTTTTTTCTAAAACTACAATAGCAGAGCGAAAGTACTTTCACTTTCTCGATCAAGAAATTCTTTCCAAAGTCTTTTTTTCACCCTTCATTCGATCTTTCCAAAAACGTGAATATAACCGGCCATATACTACTGCGAATTCCAGTTTTAAGTACAGCTAGATCCTAGCTACTAATGTATCTCTTAATCGAAAAGTTATCCAAAACTCAGAACTACCATGGGATTGAAAAACGTTTACTCAAATCAAATGTATCTAATAGAAATACCCCAAATCCTCGCCCATATGCCGCGGCTTATGTATGCAAAGAAAGATATTTTAATGCATGTTTAACATGGGATAGATACCCCTTTTAGCATGTAAAGGATAGGCATACGGCCTAATTAACGAATGCGGCATACAGGCGAAGATTTAGGGTCCTTAGGTTCAATTCAATTAAAGATATTTGACAGTCCGTCCATATCCTTTGACGATATGAAATATTTAACCGTTCGTATTTTTAAAGACTTATTCCCAAGCTTGCATGTATTGTCTATTTTTATTGAATGATTTCCATAAAATGTTATCGCTTTTATTAACCAATCCGAGGCAATTCTATGATGAGGATGACCCCAATAATTCCTCTAATGTCCTTTATTGCTCCTTTCAATGAACCAGATTGGACATACATAACTGCTAAAAGCTTTTACCCATCTTGCAATTTAATCCGACCCTTTAACTACCTACTAGTAGTTAAAAGGGTTTAGTATAAATACCAACCAAGCACAAGCAACTGCATATATCAGCTATTTTTCAGCATGTATACTTATCAAGTAATTCCAACTCTGGGGTTTATCCTTATGAGAATAAACGTGGAGATAAACATTGAACCATTTATCTTAATTGAATCTGGTTAAATCGTAGTAATATTGCATAAACTAAACTAATGCTTGTGGAAAGTAGGAACTTTTAGAGGACCATCCGTTTTTTCTCAAGCAAAAATACCTAATACAGGAATATCGTTCTAATGTTTGTCTACAATGCGCACGGAGGTTTTATATTATTTTTAAGTTATGACAATTGCAGACAAAGTCCACGTTTCGCTGCAACCACGGATTAAGAGTTTTACTCAGTTAGGAAACTTATTATTCTTACTACACAATGAATTTAATTCCTATTGCTAAACACAAGACCTGAAATCCGTTAATCCTTGATAGTAATCCAAAATGCTACTTCAGAAGGCCAAAAAGTGGTTTACATATTTTATTTTAATCAGTTGTCATGAAAGATATTTCTTCGGATAATGACGGCTTCAATCACTTCAATTCAATTATGAAGTTGATTCTATTTTAATACCATTTAATAAATAATAATTAAACTTAAAATCCACATAGCTAAGGTTAACTTTCTTAATGTCAGTTCAAACCATTACTAACCATCCTAGGCTATATCTTATATCCTTACCGTATTTCCTATTTTAATTCCCCTGGGGCAGTTCGAAGGGAAAATTAGAAATTCTATTAACATGGACAAGGTAGGACTTATAACATGGAATTAAACCGAGGGAGGAATTAAAACGGGAAATACGGTTACTTTACTTTAATAAAATGCACCATCCTTACAAATGCTTTCACCTAACTCACTCAGCTCTAATCCTATCCCAGTTTAATACCCAGCTTTACCATTCTACTTTCTATAAATGCTTCAGAATCAATCTCCCTCATTCTACCTAATCCCTCGCCCCGTTGTGCTAAACTGCTAAATTATTCGGACAAAATTCAAGATTTATGCGTACATGGAAGTTTTGAGTTTTGAGTAACAAGTTATACCCCTAGTTCTACCTAACTAAAATTGGAAGTAGTAGATACAATAGATAAAGTACCCCATCCTCACCCTTCTTAAAAAGTTTTGTGGCTGCCTTAAAACCTCCCTTCCTCTTTCCCTATACCGTAATTTCGGTTTTAAAAGTTGTAAAATAATTCCCCGGTGTCCTACAGTGCGTAGGCTTAATTAGTTTCTTACTTCCCCATGCTAAAGTTTATTTCTATCTTGCCTACCCTAAGGGAAGGCCTATTCCAGTCATTCCTTTTTGATAAATAAAGGCTCAAGGGAAACTAAACCGTTGAAATCCGTTAATTCGACCCTCCTAGAGACTTAATGACAGTGAACAGAACGGGAGATATTAATCCCTTCACTTTAGACTACAAAGTCACGGTCTGTCATCCCTTCTCCAGTTCCCTATTGTTGTTGCACTTGGACACGCTCTACTTTCACTACTTCTATGGCTTGACTTTTAGGATAATCATAACAATAATAGTGGCAGTGGTAGAGCTATTAAAATACTGATAATCATCATCATGATAAAAGTAGTAGTAGTTGTACTAAAGCCGCTTCCTTCCAACAAGTAAGCGTAATAAAGAGCAATAATCATAAAAACTGGAGCTAATTTACCAAAGTATGTCTCCCTACTACTAACTTCACCAGTTGATGAGTCTCTGGCAGGGAATCAATAACAATGTTTTGGTTCTTGTATGAGTTCTGCCAAATCCTAAATGGCCCATATGGTCTCCTTTTTACCTAGCCCTTCTTCTTGGTCTTATCTCATTCTACTTAAATTATTGCCAAGTATGGCATTCAAACTTTAAAACATACCACCTTAGGTAACTAAAACTACAACTGCTTAACCTATTACTGTGTCATGAGCAGTTTATGACATTTAAGAAGTCTAAAACATACATACGAATTAGACATTCTTTTTTTTTCAATACTTGAAGGTACACGGATAATCTTCAACTACGATTTTTACGTAAGACTTCAAGATTTCATGACGCTACTACTCAGACTACTTCATCTACTACTCCAATGAAATAAACCAATCCCATAAATGCTTTATTGGCTAATGGGTTTGCTTACACGAAAAAAAACTCCATAAAACATTTTACCGTCTAGATTTTATTTAATTAAAGTTTTATTTTAAATATGTATTCCTTAAATATTAGTTTATCAACATAAACAAAGCCTCTCAGGTGAATAGCTATCTAGCTCTGCTAAATGATATTTTTATCGTATTATTTCTACAATTTTGATTTAAAATTCTACAATTTCACTCACGAAATAAAAATCTACAATATTTTTTGATCAATCTATCAAACAAAATACTCTACTCATTCTATCCACGGATTTAGATGAAGGGAGGGTCCAGTAGTCAATGCCGACTTTGCTTGTTTGTTTGTTGTGAATGTCAGAAAGCTATTCTTTTTAAGGCTTCAGCCCGTCCATTTAGTTTCTACCCGCACCCGGGTATCATTCCGTTTGGAACAAGGTGGGAGGGAGTGGTGGACCTAGTCGTCCCCACCCATTTCAATCTTCTTGATTAGAAACTGGGAAATCAGCAGGGGGCCAAGCTCCATTTCTTCCCTTTTTTTTGTTGCTCTCTCTTGTTTTTATCTAAGGATAGGATGCTACCATACAGCATGTACCTAGTTCCCAATACAACAAAATTGATAAGATCTTTCCGTCCACTTTACTACAATGTTTTTTCTAAGGCTTTTCATGTAATTCAAGTATTTCTTTAAATAAGTCATTTCAGGCATAAAAACTGAACTGATAATTTTGAGTTTGAGAGCATTAGATACGCTGTAGTCTAGTAAGTCTAGTTAGTATCATATCATTTGATGATAAATAAATACTGTAGACCAATAACGTAAAAAAAACGATATGGTTAAAATTAACTTTACTGAAAGAAATACGATTTCCACTTCTTACAATTTCTCCTGACCTACGTAAACCCAGTCACTAACAATATCTATGTTACTCTTAAATATTTACAGTTTAACGAAACCTAATTTTTAAAGGTTTATTCTTACAAAAAATTGAATTTAAAAAGGAAACATCGAACCATAATAAAAGGCTTCCTTTTCTTCGACCAAAGCCACCAAGTATCAATTACTTTATCATAAATTTCATTAAATTGCAGTTTTTACATATCTATCCTTGGTCAAAACCACAGTTTAGATTAGGGTCAACCAAGAGACAGAAGGTGTACAATTAATTATAAACAAAAAACTAGCCAACTGCACCAACTCTTTTTTAAAGATAAAAATCGCATACCAACTTTAGGATGGCCCTCCCAATTAATTAATTTACCTCAGGGTTTAATCATGCGACTATGGAATCAGTTTATTGCAAGATTCACAAAGTTATTGAAAGTTGCTGTTAAAATGTAGTCTAGCGAAGCACAGCGTGGAACTCCTTTTTTACCCAAACTGTGTAACCATTTGAAGACCTATTTTTGCTATTTATAAACATGCATAATTACCCAAATCTAATTCCCGATATCCATCAGCAAAACCATTAATTTTATAGAGTTAATTACCAACCACACTGACTTCTACTTGTAAACCTAGAACAAAATTCACGCGAAATATTCTACAACTACGACATTGCATTGCATGCACTTTCCCTTGATTTTGCTTCATTCATCCCTATAAATATTATAACACCCTTCCTTCCTATCTGTCCGTGGTTTATTGCAGAGGGTAAAGAAATGATATCCGGATTAAAACGAGAAACGGATAATTATAATGTACCTCTTCTAATCTATCAATCTCCGTTGGATGATCCACCACCAACCGTCAACCCTAACATGTTTTCCCCGTGTTGTTCTATTCAATGCAGAATGGAGAAATACGTGTAGGGCTTTGTTCGGTTTTGTTGTGTGCAAATAGTGAACAGGTGTTGGTCAATCTGATAATGAATCAAACCCTTCTTCCTTTTTATTTTTAGAAAGCCAAAGGCACAGACTAACTATTACTAACCAGCAATACTTTTATCATTCGGTAGGTATTCATTCATCTTTAAATGAATTAATGAATGGGTTTCTCTTCAACGGAAAACGAGAAGGGTTGCGTTAAAAGGGATGGAGTAAAAATTCAATCCAAATAAGTAATCCTACGGTCTTGTTGCTTCTATGAATATACTTTTTGTAATTAGAAAAAATACGGAAGAATCATCTTGAATGTTTTAAGGTGTAAATAAAATATATAAGCAGTTCTACGATGAGAATAATCAAGTACATTTAACAAAAATCTAATGGGGTTTCCTATTTATCTGTAAATCTCGTGTTTTCAGCTTCTGTTTGTTCCATGAAATTATTAATTTTCAACAGGACTATCAGATATAAAAGCCAACTTTTGAAATCTGGCTGCAAAAACCCCATTTTATTTTTAACTTTAGTTCACACTTGGTTTCACCTATAAGAAGTTAACGTGTTTATTGAACTATGAAATTGATTCTTTTATCATATCTTCTGCTACGTGAAAGAAGATTTATATCATACGATTCAAGGATGGAAATGATAATGAATAAGATCTGAATAAATATTGAAGTAGAAATGACAATTTAATCTACACCAGAAATCTCTGATTCACTTACCTATATTCTTCCACAAGAGTGGGATAAAACTGCTAAGTAACTCATAGCCCATCTAAATATTTGTCAATGATGAAAAAAGTAAGCAAATAAACGCTAAAAAATGTAATAGTAGGGTGACTTTTTAGCTGATCCAGCTCCATGCTGTGTCACCAGTTTATCTCCTCATTACGCATTTTACTTGTGTACAAAGGGACACTTTGTTCTGGGTGTAAACACTTGAAAAAAACTGGAGGACCCTTGAGGATTATCAGACTCCCTTACTACTTTTACTACTACAACCTAACCTACTAATTCCTTTGAGAGAGATAAAAATCAATCCCATCAATAAAGCCCCTCTTTCTATACTCTCCGGAACCTCTGCTACTATAGTTAGTTAAATCCTAATCCTAACCTAGTATTGTAAAGCACACCAAACATTACTCATCCCTATCTATCTCTCTGTTATCAAATACATCCCATTTATGTTTATTTATTAACTGTATTATTCTATCCGGGTAATACGGTGTCTAATGGAATAATCTCTGTAATGTAATAATCCATAATGCAATCAGTCAGTCAGGGACACTTTTTTTTACCAGTCACAAGTCACTCTATCCATCATCCTCCCTTCTTCTTATTTTTATAGTTCAGAAATGCTTGAATTTGTTTTTCCAAACATTTTCTTAGCGGAATTAAAACCGGAAGGACGGTTTCACTCAGTCAGAAATATAGCATACTGTATTTCCCGTTTTAATTCCTCCCCCAGAATAATTACCCCTCCGGTTTAATTTCCCCCTACCTTTCCATGTTATAAGTCCTATCTTGTCCATGTTAATAGAATTTCTAATTTTCCCTTCGAAGTAATAAAGCCCCAGGGGAATTAAAACAGGAAATACGGTACTTCTTTCTACATATTTACTGTGGGATTATTAGATGACAATAGAGGTTACATATAACTGTTTTCATTAAATTTAATGCAGTTCAGAAAAGTTTTTTTTACATTCATGTTGGTTACACGAGTGTAAATATATTCGCGAGTTTAAAATAAAAGAACTAATTAACAGATCGCCCATCCATCGTATCAAAGATAAATAATTTGCATTCAATTTTTGCTTTCACATACAACGACAATCCCCACAGAATTATAATTCTTCCAAAGAGACTTTTACATTTCTCCGAATAAGATCGGGATTTACAAGAAGCTTAGCTCTAAGTATAACTATAAATAAGCGAGTAATAAAAACTTCCTAGTTTGGTAATACAACTACAGAAATACAACTGATTTTTAGCAATAAACTCTCCAATCAAAATAACCCCTGCAACGGATGCTGTAACCAAGTAGAGCAGAAAAACTGACGAGAGAATAGGGAATGTTAATGCAGTTACTGGCTCCTGGATTTTAGTACACTTTGGAGTATTAATCCTGAAATAAGTCAAAATGGTATCTCGATAGGTTACACCTCGTTCCTTAAGTTGAAGGTCTCTATTACAAAAGTAGAAGAATTAGTCCCATTATTCCAATTTATTATTAACAAGGTGTATTCGACTTTCGAGATGATAAGAAATAAAGGAGAAGACTTACACAAAGGAGAACATTTTAGAAAAGGGTGAATTCTTTTTCATATATCTTCCATTAAAGTATAGCGCACTTCCGGAACTTACGGGAAAGTTGAATAAATTCAATTTGCAGAAGTCATCTTCAGTAAGGTTAAGCACCAAGGTTGCCTTTTGTAGAATAATCAAATTGTTTGTTATAAATGCATATTCTCCAGTCATTAATCGCTGCAATCCCTCTTCAGTTGACAAAATTTGTTCCATTAAATTATCGCTCTTACGGGGTAAATCCTAAATATAAATGTATAAATATTAACTTGGGATCAAATTGCAGTACTAAGTGGGTTATTTGTGCATAGATTTGATGCACAACCTACGTTGATATAAGCTTGAGGATTAGTTAAGTAATTGTCGACAAGAAAGTACATTCCACTTGTAGTAAGTTCTTCAAAACTTCTTACCGATGGTCCTTGAAACGAAATTAGAGAAAGGATTGACCCAGAGTATAAATTATAGTACAAAGTTCCCAAAAGAAATCCCAGGAAAGTCACAATCCTACTCGAACATACAAATGACTCCGTTTCTAGCCCTGGACAGTAACATTAAAGCTAGCAAGACACATATAATATTTAACCAATTATTTGTAGTCAATCTTATGCAAAATCATATCATTCATGCCTTGTTGAGAAAGTTGACTTAGTGTATGAAACATCGTAGTTCCAATTTCTCCAAGAGTGATACATTCTAGCCGTCTACTAGCATTTATAATTAAACCTACGACTCCCACTATAATTAAGCTTGTAACTAAACCAATCCAACCTCCAACACTGTAAGGCTGAAGTAAAATGCCTCCATAGAATTTCGATGGCTGGCGAAAGTAAGCTCTTTGTCTACAAAATTAATTTGCGAACGGTTTCTTTAAAACTTTAAAAGTTTAAAACGCATTCAAATAAAGGCTACACATACCGGAAACTAACTGTTGGGAGTAAGAAACTCAGTTTTCTGTTTCGATACATAGTTAGATCCGTCGGTTGTATAATTATATCACCCTCACCGTCATCTAACTGCTTACCCATCCCGGATAAGCTACCGTTCGGAGACATCCCTATCCAGCCCTCTCCGCTGACGTTTACCGAGCTAATATAATTCATATTCAAGTTCATTCATTTATAATATCAGGGGCTTCAACCAGTAAGAAATACTTGTACCTAAAGTTCAGCCTTCTGCTGAAAGCTGACATTACATTTAAAGGCAACTGAACACTGGTTTCGAACCGTAAATTTTTATCCACCTACAACAACCATTATTAATTATTATTATAAGGATATTTAAAATCCTTACATACAACAGGTACAAGGAATGGTATGAATGTTTACGTAAAATATATATTTAACAACGGCCCCTTGAAGATTATAACGTCTAGTTGGAGTAGAAATGTCCCCCCGTACTTCCTGAATACTTTTAACAATTGACCACTGGATGGACCAGTAGACCTCAAATGTCTCAAAATGACTTCCTCCATCTCCTTTCCAAGCAATAATGTAAATTTGGCTGTCGAACGTAAATACTTTAGGAATTGGATTCAGAACTTGGATTAAAGTCTCTTCTGTGGCATTATACGACTCGTTCCACATCAGCTCAAGTAATACCAACGGTTTCCAGTAATAAAGATTGCCATTCGTATGGATTTGCTCTATCTTAGAATAAATTAATAATGAAGGACAAATTATCATAGTTAGCTCAATAAAGTTCCTTGAAATCAAGGTTTAAAATTGCTAAGGGATTCTTAAAAATCCTGCAAAGTTACTTTCATACCTGAACCCTTTGACTTACTTGCTTTATTGAAGTCTGAATCTCAGTTATGTCCTTGCAGGATTTAATAATAATGTTTGATCCAAACATGTTTGACAAATCCTCCGTGTCGTTTCGGTAAATGGATGATTCGAATCTTATGAAATGAAATGAAGCGTAGTGGACCAAGTCTAATGAGAAAGTATTATTTTTTTAAAGTTACAATCTCAATTTAGTGACCTAAAATTAATTATTAACAAAACCCGATTGATGACAAACCTGGATATGCCCTATTCCCAGAGCTAACAAATGTTATTTGCAAGTTTTTACTTGTTGGTAAACCCATTTTGTCCAAGAGTGAGAAATCAAACAAATTCAATTCCTGGCTACCGGAAACACTGCATTGCCAGAGTGTCATTGCTAACAAAAAGCAAATCTCGTAAGGTTCCAACATTTTTAGAACCTAAAACCTTGAAATTCAAAGCTTTTATAAAATTGTCAAAAACCAGGAGTTCATTTATTGCACCTTCTAGACATGTATGTGTGTTCGTTTTTTTAAAACAGTTTCAATCAGCATAAGTACATCTAATCGAAATACAAATTTGCTGTTTGCATAGTTGACCAAACCTACAACTCAAGCAATAACTGCTGCATGGTAGCTCTTTCTTATAAATAAAGTGTAGTGTATGCAATTATTATTCTCTCTCGCTAAGTGGAATGACTCCAGAGCAGAGTAAGTCACTAAAGTAGAATACAAATGCTCAAGGACCCCAAATATATATTTTAAAAATTGGATTTATCACAATATCGTCGTGATGCACTTTGTCACGTTAATCCTGAGATTTGTAGACAAGAAATGAATTTTGGAATAATAAATGTTAACTATGTTCACTTATTCAGCTATTTACTTAACTATACTAGTTACTTAACAAATCCCCGCATGCTAAATGGGTTATAAAATTCCAACTAAAGAACTTACTTCTTAAATTATAGCCCAAATGTTAATGATAAAATGCTATTCTTATTCCTAAAAGGGAGTGAAATGTTTTAGCTAAAGTAACTGTGAAAGTACTCTGTCTATGTGGACATTCATGTAGGTATAGATTGTATTATTGTAATAGTAGTAATAGAGAGAGTTCCACTAATCGGTAATTTCTTTAGCGTAAGGTCATCCACGTGGCCACACGTGAGGAAACCCTTTGAGGTCGACTTGATGCTTGGGTACTTTCCCTTTCACTATCTACCAATGTTCTACTAAAAAGACCCATCAAAAGACATCAAACTATAAAAAATACAGCACCCCTGTCTCCGTATCAGCGTACATTAAACAAATATTTACTTATTATTAGTCAACTCGAGAGGAACCATCAGTTCTGTAGAAAACTTGAGAAAATATTTTATAAAGTTAACAACAGAAAACTTTGATAAATCTTCAAATTCTATTACTTCCTTCTCGTCTCCGTTTTTTATAATGCTAAATTAACAACTCTACATATTTTAAGATTAGAAAAATTATTAAATTCTCGTTAGACTTCATTAAATATTCCTTTTCTGCATTTCTTATAAGTAGTAGTAGTAGTAGTATTGTATGGTGAGGGTTAGGTAGGATGGCCACGTGTTGACAGAATAAAGCCGGAAGTAAGCCCTAATCCCAGTCCCAGTTCCACCCACCCGGGCTTCACCAACTTATCAATTCATCTCTAACTAAATAGTAATAAGTATATGATTAGTAGTGGATGTAGATAGTTGTAGTAGATAGATAGTTGATGACAAAGAGGATGACAATGATCCGGAATAAATGAGGAAGGAAAGGATTAGTAAAACCTCCAATCGACAATCTCATAATAATATTTACTTTTTTACTCAACAAACTAATAAAGAACCACTCCCGTTGATAAATATGGAATAAAAAAGGGTTCTTATTTCAATTCAAACTGGAGCCTGCTCTTTCCCTTACACAGTTTACTGATTATTTTCTATCAGCCAGATTACTTTTTAATTATTACGTGTTTTTTTAATAGTAGAAATACACGGTTTTGTTCCTTTTTCTAACCTTTCTATGCAACTACAAAATTCACTAGGAGAAATAAAAAAGATGGAGTAAGTTTTGTCTAATCTTTAAAAATATCTTGAACCGTTCCGTATACCCATTCAGAGCTTTGAAATTTACGACTATAATCATTTAATTAACCATGGCATGAAATAATAATTACCATCAATACTTCCCATCAACTAACCCTATTGATTTATCAACCATTTGCTTTAAAACCATTGTTTCTTTCTTACATTTTAAAGAAACGGCTTACTTTTTAAACTGCAATTAATATTGTACTTTACTTTAACGAAAAACGTACTTCGTGTTACAAAGATTTCAGCAGATCAATTCCATTTAGCAGAGCAGTAGTACAGAAGTTGAGTTGAATAGTAGTAAAGATTGTATTTCATCCGCTTACAAAGTGATTGTAACCCGACTTGCCAAAGTGGATTTACATGTTTTTCCATTTTCCCACAGATCATTAAGAATTTTATTTGATTCCATTCGGATTCAATTATGGGACAAAGTTCTGGTTTACTCTCCTCCCATACTTTCAACCCTAGCAGATGTAATGGAGTTGATAAATGGTGTGACTAATTTAATAAAAGCACTGGGGATTATTATCTATCCATTCTTTTTTCTACTCATTCCGATTTCCTTTACCATGGTTGACGGTAGGATGTATCTAGTAAGCGGGGATTACACCACGACGGAAGGAACTGTTGAATAAAATGAATGAGAAATTCGCAATATTGAGCAGAAACTTTCAATTGATCGTTATACTCAAACGTGTAGTCAATTCACAGCGCATCCAAAGCTTTCTTTATGACAACCCTGCTTGACATCTTCAATCATCTCGTCGTATAAAGCCCTTTGCTTTATTTACTTTGAACGTTAAACTCTTTACAAAAAGGTTATAAAATTATTATCATGGTTATAAAAGAACTACCGTATAATCTCGAATAGAGGCCCTCCTCAAATAGTGGCCCCTCTCGAATAGTGGCCCCCCTTAATTACTATTAATCCCCCCATAAGAGCCCTTCAATTGTATGTTAAATTTGACCCCCAAAAAACTGAAAAATTGAATAGTGGCCCCTGCGTGTATTCGAGGATATACGGTATGTTACATTTGACCTCCAAAAAGCTGAAAAATTAATTAGTAGGTCCGCTACTCGATACAATACCGTAAATGGTTTCCGAACAAGAAAAGAATGAGGCTACAGTGACCATATATTTTACTAAGTGTTACATTTAGACACTGAATAGTCATTTAATCCTTTATCCTTGTACTATTACGAGGAATACTTAAATTTACAATAATTTTGTGTGTGTACATTACATGTCGGTAATTATTTTTAAATGTCAGTAAATTTGTCAGTTACTTTATCTGCATTTAGAACTGTAAAGTTAACTTAAAAGCGAGTACGTAGTAATAGAAAATATTCATTACACAGCTTTCTGAACTTAGATCAGTTTCATCTTTGTTGATAAAGTGTCAAAAAATAGTATGCAGATTCGTACAGGTGTCCATCGGCCATAAAAATCGTACATGCACTACTAATCATAATCATGGTTTTGAGTTTTTATTTTACATCATAATTCAGCACTTATTACAGCAATCTTAGTACTTATATTGACCCTGATCATCTCTGCAATCAGTCAACAGTCAGTTTATACTTTTAGAAAGGGAAATTGTAATTAATTCCACCGAAATGGACGATTGTATCAGATAAAGGGAGAGAGTCATAACTAAATCATTATGTCCTTTCGTTTAAGACCATATTTTTCAAACAAAATCAACAAAAAAGGTTATGCTTGAACAAACGTAAAGTTAAAATTCAAAACATCCGTACAAAACATGGCATTTCTGGCATAATATTTACTTCTTTATTTATGAAAGGCCACTTATACTATATTGGTCCTGGTTGCAGGTATATTTTAATCCTATCAAAGTCTCGTTTGTTTCTAGTTTGGCAATGACATAACTTTCCGGTCTCTTGTAACTTCTATGCGTCTACAGACTTATTGTTGCATCAATTAAAGTTCGAAGTGTAACTATAGTTCCTTCCTTGTATCCTTCTGTCCTGCAGTATTGACTTGGCATAAAGCAGGAGACGTTCCTTTATTATTTGATTACCATTCTTTGAATACTCGCTTTACAACAAATAATAATACTACGTCTGTTACACCATCGTCATAATAAAACATACAAATATACCTTGCATGCAGACGGATATTTTACATTATGTTTTGTTGAGTTGGGGTGTATGTGGATTGGAGTATAAAATACAACGCAAGGTACAAGCTGCAGACTTTCCTTTGGATTTAGGATATGGATGGAAGGAAGCATATCATTTTATTGTAGGAACGAAACTTGGATTAATAAGGTTCAGCTTTCTGCTAAAAGTACTAAGTGTCGTTGTTGGAAGACCATGCACTAAGATCTACCCTGCTTTAGTGGTACTTGGTTACTTCACTACAACTACTTTTCTGCAGCCTTTTCCTCGGAAGGGGATGTTTTTCGCCTGAGACTTATGAAATGAAGAGAAGAACTGCATTGCATAGCTATAATTGTGTTGGGAGGCAAAAGAGCCCTGATACTATTTCCTTTCCCTACCTATATTAGGAGTTCTTGTGTGTTATATTCTTCGTGATACTGCTTACTATATCATGTATTTTTACTTTGATCTCTGCTAGGTGTTTCTATCTTTCAGGATATGATTTCCACCACCCTTAGAGGCCTAGTCTCGTCGTTTGTAGTACAGTTTTCACTATTCATTCGCTGTTGGTAGTTTAGGCCTATGCAGCAAAAGGAACTAGGAAGAGGGGATGGATATTTGGTACCACATTTACTACTTCCACTACCTTTTTTACTACTGCAGCACTATGCCTTTTCGGTTTGGGCCTCTTTGACAGCAGCAGCCACTGACTGTGCTGTGACTGCTCCAAACTCACCAAATGTGAGTCACTCATCTCCCACCCCTGGTCCAGGCCACATTCGAAAGAACGCATAGTTTCTAGTGTGTATAGTAGTCCCCCATTTTTAGCTATTTGTTTTTTTAATCGTTAGTACAGTTATCATTTTTCCAAACCTTCAGAACCTAATTTGTTATTCGTTCCTCAGCAGTAGTTGCGACTAGCTTTTACCTGAGTAATTATTTTTTTGTAAGTTATTCATTCCGGTCGGTACTGTTGCCTTGTGTGGACACGTAGGAAATAAAGTTTGGGGAAAGGGGTCACAAAACATATCAGTGTAAAAGGAAACTCTGTTCCCGAAGTTACTGTTGCTCAGTTTAACGTTGTTACAAGTTATGTAGTAAAATAATTGGTTAGTGGTTACTTTACGAGAAAGTGGTACCGGAGAAAGTTACCTGTACTTTACTCTACTACGAACGGTTATTTGTTAGCTACTAAGATTTTTCATAGTATCTCTTTCTCCATGCGGATTAAGGAGTTACTTTTACCATATCCAGAAACAGTTGGGGGTTTCAAACTTTGGTTCACTGCCTTATTTTAAGATTTATGGAATCTTCAATGAGTGTCTGAAACGCTAGTCATGATCATGAGTCAAGTTTAAGGTTGTATTTATGTGCCTACATACTTTATAAATCGGCCGGATTGCGTATGAAAGTTTACCGTGATAAACAACCCCATAGTAAGCCGGCATAATCTTCTGGAAGTCGTTTTAACAAAGGAACGAGTCAAGTAGATATTCATTTGTGTAATGTTTCATAGTGTTATGTTGTGAGAGAAATATCATAGGCTAGTTTGTCTGCCACAGTATAACTTAGGACCGAGTCCACAGACAGAAGGAAGAGAAAGCAGCTCTGAACTGGATCTGGCAAACCGGCAGTGAATACTACGGGCCTTTGATCGTTTTTTCATGTAACGCTGATAGAACTTTTTAAAACACACACAGCAGTTATTACTGTTGAAATTGTAAGTAGAAATGTAAATATTTTGCCACATCTTCGTCCTTCCTATTTATTAATTTGAAAGTCATAAAAGTTTTATTGAAAAGGCTTTTAAACCAATGTAATAGTAGAGCATGCCTTATTTCCTATTGTTTCATGCATACGAATCCGTTTCCAAGCCAAAAACAAAGCGTTTTAATAGCTGACAGCTTTTAGTGTCGTATAGAAATAATTTATACTTTAACCTGACCGCATTGCCTCTTTATTGCTAATTGCATATTGTTATTTTTAACTACTGATTTTTTGCTATTATTGCTGATACATTGAGGTTTTGCAGATGTTTTCGCATCGCAAGTTCTGAATTCATCGGATTGAGAATACTAACGATGTGGGCATATTCGGAACGGATGTTATAAACGTTTACAAGTATGTAACTCTTCAAATGCTTATTAGTTTTTGCATTGCACTGTCGCGATCTTTTATTGGTGTATTTTATTAGCATTTTGTTACTGTTATTGTTGCTAATTTGTAGATTTTGAAGATGGTTCCTTTGGAATTTTTTAATGCAAAGTATTGTATTTGAAGCTTATTATTTTTCTGTATTTGACTGTCGCATTTTTTTCTTATTTATTTATTGTATTGCTTTGATTTTTCTTTAAGACTTTAATCATTTAATACTAAGACTAAACAAGCCAACTTCACTACCTTTTTACTTAGTGCAAATCTATTTATTGCATTTTGTCATCCCGTATCAAATCAAGTGAGTGCGGTATAGGCATAACCGCTTCGTTTAATAGACAGTGACAATGCACAATGACTAAAGGAAGATTTTGCGAAAGTCAGCAAGCAATATACTGCGCTGTATGGTGCATGAGGCCGTAGGGATAAAATTGCCCAACTTTGCATCGAATGCTTTAATGTCTTTAAATGCATTACATTCTGAAGGATTTGAAACTAACTTATGTAGGTAACTTTAGGTGCATTAGTAAATCTTTAGTTAAATAATGATAGTTAAATAAAATTATGGACACATGTCTTTCCTCTTCGTTGAATGCATATCTACTTCTAAGTCAAATGTCTCTTCTTTTGTAATTTTTTTATTTTTTTTAGTAAACGAGCATAAAGCGATCACTTGCATTCTTACATTGATAGCATACTTGGTCTTAGGCCTGGGTAGTATATTTTCTAACGTGCCGGATGTCTGATTTGAAACCGCTTAAACCTCATACTTCTAATTAAAAATAAGTTTATTAGGAGGCTAAATCTATTTAAGCATGCACTAGCTTAGTTACAAAAACGTATTGAAAAGACGTAGTAGCACATGGATTATAATTGTAGTACAGAATTAGCTTATTTTACACATACTTCATTGTATAGATTAAATGAATTTGCAGTTGCAAAAAAAATACTCGAGTATTTGAAAGGGGAATTAGCGATAAACGTAGAAAATGGCCAAAGATGATTGTTGTATGTACTGCTTACTGTAAAACAAAATCACATAATAGCAAAGATCTATTTATCCTTCATGTACAGTGTAATTGTACCCATGATAATAAATAATATAGGTAGTGGCATTTTGCAGTAGTTTATGCAATGGATCAATCGATTTGGTTGGCTGAGTCTAAAAAGCAGTTCCTGCTTGCTAGTGGTGATTGTTACGTTACATTAACTATTGCATGGTTTTTATGTTTCTGCGATGATGTAAAAGTTGATTAGCAGCAGTTAAAGTTGTTAAGGTGCAAGAAGAATGCACAATAGGTAGTAAGTAAAAGTATTATATGCTGCGTATGCATTGTTGCGTTGCAATGGTAGTTCTAACGTTGTTCTGATGCATACCATGAACGAGTTATAAAAAAAACCAGTCAGTCAGTCACTCAGTCAGTAGTACATTGGCATACCCTACAGCGTGCAGTTTCTGTAGCGTAATACAATAAGAAGCAGCTAAAAAAAAGACCACTATTTTAGTACCCTAGGAGTTCATATAGTTTGCGCAGTGTATGGCATGCAGCAGCAGCACCCATGTACTATCCATAAGCGTTAGCATGTATGGAACTAAAAGCGCTTTATGCTGCTAAACAGACGTACTAACTAATGGTTCGCCTTCCATACTATACGGGGGAGTAGTAGACGGAAAGTGTATTGAGATGTTGATAACAAAATGTAAAAAATGAAATCGGAAATGAAGTTTAGCAAAGAGTTGACTGGGATCAACGAACAGAGAAAGTGAGAGTGACTCAGTTAAAGTCAGACAGCATCAAAGCAAAGGATGGAGCGATACTCAACTGTAATCATGCTACGAGGAGCATTATTAGTAGTTAAGTTAGTTGAGGTATTTGCTAGCTTGTATTGTTAAAGTTGGTGGTCGTGGTTGGTATAGTATAATGAATGCATTTTTGTTATTCCATTTTATTCCTTATCCTGTCAGATTATCGAGGAAACGACAGAATAGAATGCATTGCAATATGATGTCAGAGACTTGTATGCAGGATCAGTATTATATTCAACATTCAAATTACAACGAGATGGAAATGGGAGAGTGGTTGATGAATGATGAAAAATACGCTATGTTGTTCCGCGTACTTAATGTTTTTAGATTCTCCATGTTATCCTGTGTTTGTTAGTTTAGTTTAGTTAGTTAATTGCAATATTTTAATATTAGAAGTTGTGCATTACTGCATAGTTTATCTCATCGTTGTTTTGTCTGCAGGGGTTTGATCTTTGCTTAACTTAAGCAGCGTGACTGTAGTAAGCTGTGTACATATCATCAGGCCTCAGGGTATGAATTGGGTCATGAACAATAAGCGAAAGTTACACTTCTAACTTATGATAAAGTACCGCTATATACTGCTTTTACACGATTTGCATCGATTTCACCTGAGAGTACTTTACTTTGGCAAAAATAGATCTCATTTTCCTGTCCCTTCCCATCTAAACATGAATCTCAACAAGGAAAAACAGAAACGGCATTTTTTGCATACAATTTATCGTTAATATGGAAGACTAAAGTCGAGTCGATGTTTGGTCCCAACCAAGAATTGCGATGAGGAAAGAACGAAGACGAGATTGACTGAAATATTAGAATTTTTGAGGTGCAGGCAATTAGCATAGATATTCGTATCTAAGGTTGTTTGCGTATGAATCGCTCTCCGCCCAGTCACTCTCCTGAAAAGTCCCAATTTGCTTATCCCCTTTCCTCTCCCTCCAGTCTCTATCCTAGTTAAAATGAAACCCTGATTGCCGATGAAATAGACGGCCGTTCCTTCCTTCCCGTCCTCTTTGTGGAAGAAACGAGGAATAGTATCATTCACACGATATCCTTTCTAACACAGATTGACCCTAAACCATGCAAATTTAAAAAAGTGGTTTGTGATGCACTCTGAAAAAAGCTTACTGACAGTATTATTGCTTTGCTTGATTTGGTTATCGGAGTAGGAGCTGAAACTGTTTGTACTGAACTGCTTCATTTGAATTGCATATCGATGGCTTCTAAAATGCTAGCTTTTAAGTCTGTTACAAAATGGTTTGACAAGCCTATTCGATAATAGGAAAATATCGGCTCTTGGAAATATTACTCACCTTAATGGCTGTTGACCCGTTGTAGTATTCTTTCCTGCTAGCTTTATTTTAGTTGAGGTTTTTAAAGTCATGTTCCAGATTCTAAATAAAGATTTAAAAAAGAGCTTCGTTTTTAATCTTAAACGTTCAACGTTTTAAATACCCTTTCACTATTAGTTGTATTTTAACTCTTGTCGTCTTTTTAACAGAATTTTTGATGATAGACAGCAACTCTTCGGAGGTTGGTGAGATGAGTTCTCCGACGCCTTCCACAGACTCATTATCCGCGGTCCCGACGCTTGGAACTTTGGTTGAGCCAGAACAAGTGGAAGTTGCACTGGGATTACAGCAGCAGCAATCTAGCTCAAGTTCAAGTACTTGTAGCTCCACAGTTCGCCATTTGTCCGGGTTCCTTGGTCCTGGGATAACTGGTGGGCCTTCGAGTCAAAGTAGTAGCGAGTCAAACCGTCCCATGTCCCCTATGGGGACTGGGGCTATCAAATGCAGGCTTTGTGATGAGACGTTCCAAAAACCGAAGGTATTACCATGTCTGCACACTTTTTGTGAAGACTGCTTGGAAAAGGCTTTTGAAGAAGACGGTCCTGACCATCTCATGTGTCCTACTTGCAGTATGGAATGCCATCTTAGTGCTCAGGTTGGTTAATTTTAGATACCAACGCCTAGGATATCTCTTTTTAGAACAATCTGTTAAGTCAGGATTGCTTGAGTACTTCTAAAAACTTACATTATAAAATTAGCATCTCAAATGAGGTTTCATAGCACCTTGACATAAAGAAACACCTTCATCTTAAGTGTTAGCTTCCACCCACGATCTCGATCTAATCGGAATGTTTGAAATTACTAGGGCGTCGCTGGGCTGCTACCGGATTATGCTGTTACAAATTTGATTGATGTCACTCATGTTGCTGTTGATGATGATAATTCTAACAAATGTACTGGTTGTAAGTCTGAAAATTCTCTGGCAGTAGCTCGCTGTTGTGATTGCTCCAATTACTTATGCTCAAATTGCGTCATGGCCCACCAGTTCATGCACTGTTTTGAGGGTCATCGATTGATTTACTTAAGCACTGAGGTATGAGCGTACATCTTTTACTTAACAGCAGCATGTATGCAATTGGCGTGTTTTCCGAGTCTCCATAAATATCTTGGAGGCTTACAATTATTATAATGACCGGTTTGGTTTCAGTGTTTCCAAGAGTCAGTGGGAGGAAAGATACAAGTTCCGTGTACCCAACATTCTTCAGAGATTCTTCAGTTTTACTGCCGAACTTGTGCTATACCAACTTGCATTGAATGCATCAATACCGAGCATCCCAAGTCTCATCATGAGCTTGAAGTCTTATCCGACTGTGAATCCAACTACGTTAAGAATTTGGCTCAGTATGTTCATGAGGTCAGTTATTTTGTAATATTTCCTAATATGACCTTTGAAACAGCGTGGCGTATATGTCAATAGAGGATAAAATGAGGAATAATACATTTTAGTTTCGCCTTCGCTCGTTGGACCTGCATGAAGTCTTGAAGTCCTTTGAAGCAGCCAATTTTAGTATTCAGAATCAATATGCCAAAGCCCAGACTGAGGTTTGTAAAGGAAGCTATTGGAAATGTTACCTTTTAGGGCTGTCTCGAACAGCGGCCCGGGCTACTAATTAATTTTTCAGCTTTTTAGTGGTCAAATTTAACACACAATTAAAGGGGGCTTATGGGATAATTAATAGAAGGGGGGCACTATTTGAGGAGGGCGACTGTTCGAGACAATGCTGTATTCATTTTGTTCTACTAAAAATTTATTTGTTACAGATTGCTGAAGCTTTTGAATTTTATCATACGGCTTTGGTAGAACGCAAGAACGAATTAATTAGAGAGCTCGAGAGTATTTATATATCTCGCCAGGTAATTACACGTATTTTAAATATAATTTAAACCGTTTGAATATGTTGTACATTGAGTATGATAATAGCATTCTTGGTTTGCTTTTAGGTTGCTTTATCTGTAGTGACTCAACGCGTTCAAGAGACTTTGGATCGGATGTATCAAACGATTGAGTTCAGTGATCGGCTCTTACGACATGCATCTCCTCCGCAAATTTTGATATTTAAAACTGTTTTGGAAACCCGATTTCAAGCGCTTCTCAACACCGTTCCAGATCCTAACATGGCAAAGTCTGCCGCTAGTGGAGGTGACGTTGAATTTATATCCAACTACGCTGCAATGCAGGTAAATACTTTTAACTATTCGGATAAGAAATACAGTTAAAAATCAAAGAGTCCAAAAGTATAGCTTTTGGATGGGTATTGTAGGCTGCTGTTCGAAATACTCTTGGCTATGTAAGATCTTCAGCCGCTGTTGAAGTGGGTTCTTCATTTAAACAAGCTGCAATTTCTCGTCCAACGATCAGCAAGCCAAATAATGTCCAAGCAGGTCAAGAATTGGGACTGAACTCGTTTAACAGCTTAATACGCCAAAATTCTGGTTCGGGACAATCCCTTTCGGAATCGTCTCAGCAGGCTAAAACTATTGAGAGCGTCGGGGCAAATGCTGGAAATGGCTTTAATCTTGGAGGACTTTTGTCATATGAAAAATGGTCTAGTGCAGTAGATGGTAGTTCTATTAATGGTAAAATGACTAAGATTATTTCGTATAACGCTTAAAAGCTTCTCTGAGAAAGTAAATTTACCAACAAACGTTCGTAGGTCAAAATGATTTCCCTTTGGAGAATGGGAACGATTTTTTCTCGTCTGGAAAGTCTATCGGGTCACAGGATGCAGTTTTAGAACTGACCTCTAAACTAATGGCTCCTTTGAATCTGAAAGGCCCATCTATCAAAAGACAGAAGATGATTTACCATTGCAAGTTTGGAGAGTTTGGCACTGGCGAAGCGCAATTTACTGAGCCTTCCGGCGTTGCTGTCACTGCAAGCAATGAAATAGTTGTTGCTGACACTAACAACCATCGGATTCAAGTAAAGACAGTGAAATTACGGAATATTGATCTACAAATTTTATCATGTATGCAACTGTTGTGAAGCTCCTTTTTACATTTACAATTAGATTTTTGATCAAGAGGGCCGTTTCAAGTTCCAGTTTGGAGAATGTGGTAAAAGGGATGGCCAGCTTTTATATCCAAACCGTGTAGCTGTGGTAAAACCGACGGGGGATATTGTTGTTACGGAACGATCTCCAACTCACCAAATCCAAATTTACAATCAATATGGTCAATTCGTTCGCAAGTTTGGGGCCAATGTGCTTCAGCATCCTAGAGGGGTTACAGTTGATAACAAGGGACGAGTAATAGTCGTTGAGTGCAAAGTAAGTACTCGCATGAGTAAATGATGTTAAATCCCTTTACCTAACTGGATTTTCAATTATTAATTTTTCAATGTCTCTATAGGTAATGCGTGTGGTCATTTTTGATCAGATGGGAAGCGTCATAAATAAATTTGGCTGTTCGAAACACTTGGAGTTTCCAAATGGAGTCGTTGTCAATGATAGAGAAGAAATTTTCATTTCAGACAACAGAGCTCATTGCATCAAAGTGTTCAATTATGAAGGAACTTTTCTAAGGCAAATTGGTGGGGAAGGTGTTACCAACTACCCTATTGGAGTTGGAATTAACTCCAAGGGTGAAATTCTGGTTGCTGACAACCACAATAACTTCAACATCACTATCTTTACTCAGGTACCCTTAGCTACTTTATCTTTCAATTCGGTTATTTATTTTGAAGTTTCCAGCAGTATTTCATTGACTGGATTGCATTATTTTTGGACAGGATGGACAACTGGTGTCAGCTTTAGAATCTAAAGTGAAACATGCTCAATGTTTCGACGTCTCTCTTTTGGATGATGGGTCTGTTGTTCTGGCTTCCAAGGACTACAGACTTTACATTTATCGATATGCACAGATTCCAATTACTGGCCTGTGAATCACTGATCGTTACTGTTGAATCTTATCTTGTCTTCCCTTTTTATCCCGATTTTTGATAATATATTTTATGCAATCATTTAAACTTATTCCATGGGATCCTTCGGGTTTTAACTCTTTTGCCTCTGGTGGCAACTTTCCTTTTTACTGTGTGCTAGTTTCTAAACGGTGAATAGCTACTCTATATAAACGGAGTTGTCGTAGTAATAATTATATTTTAATAGGTTTTTAGTTATCGTTTCGTTTCGTTTACCGTAATTCCCTGTATATAGTCCGCGGTTTATGTATAAAAATGATGTTTTGAAGCATATTTAACATGGAAGAGATACTCCTGTTAACATGTAAAGGATAGCCTGCGGCTTAATTAACGAATACGACCTATATACATGGAATTACGGTAATTATTTTATTCATAAGCGTAATCTGAGATATACCGTACTTCTTGGTGTTTGTCATTGTTATGCATGGTTGTTTGCAATAGTCATTACGATCCAAAAAACGATCGGAAAAAAGTTATTTAAAGAGTTATATTTTTTACGCAAAATACTCAATCGTGATTCTATTTTTATTTTTATACTGCGCTTTTATCTCCAAATTAAATGATAATAAAAGTCATGCTACATCGCAACTATATTTGATACAAGAAAATGTTCGTGAGAAAATAAATGACTTAAATAAATAGTTCGTTTGCTTTAAACATTACATACGCATCTGTCTCTGCCTCTGCTTAATTTAAAAAAAAGTCTACACATCAATTGAATAGAAAAAATGGTAGCTGACAAGCTGACATTTATATTTAAAGTTTAATATGTTCATTGGAGAAAGCTGAATATGTGATAAAGAAAGCGCATGAAAACGTATCTTGGAAACAGTAAACACTGGCACAAAGCAAGTAGTGAACCAGAAGGCAAACAGGTAGGAAAGATTGAAGGTAAGAATACCAGAATAGGGGTTTAAATGGGTAGCAAAAAGAAGTAGAAAGAAGAAGAATGGATGCATAAAATTCTAAAGAGTTGTCGAGGTCAGCATATTAAGTAAGTTGTAGAGAAAGTTTACTGAAACTATGGTGGTTTTGGGCAGAAAAAGTAAAGTTGGATGGGATTTATACAGGAAGAAACGGGTTCTCATTTACAGGAAACCAGATTAACTTTGACAAGTACGCAATAAAAGCCATGGCAAGGTGCCAGGATAGAAGTCCCATTGTATTTAAATGATTATAGTGTTAACTGTTTAGAAAAATAGTAAAAGTACTAAACGATTATACGATTCAGTATCTCCATTCAACTAAAGGAACTTGATGCAAAAATTAAGTATGCTTTCACATTTTACTATCTAACTTTGCTGGCTCACCAGTAGCTAGAACTTCTGATGCAGTGTATATTGAAGCGTTCGGGAATATGGAAATGATTGATTTAGAAAACTAGAAAAAGAATGAAGCAGTAGCAGCATTCGAAGAGAGATTATTTTTCAGCATGTAAATCCTTACAAAAACGCAAACAAGCGTCGAGTGTCAAGTATCCTATGACCTAATGGTGGTTATTCAATCTCGAAAACAACTTCCAAGTAAAAAGAGTATTTTCTGATTGACAGCATCTATGATTGCATGTAGCACGATTTGAAAACGAGTTGTACATTGTTACTTTCCCTGCAAAAATATGTTATATGATTTTATTTTCTGTGCATAGTATGCTGAGCTTTTATCGTCTGAAAAATGACACGAACAGCCGACCTAGAACGCTTTCCGATTTTGATGGCCTTCCCCTTCATCCTGAACAGTGTAATATTTTCATCATTCATGCGTCGTTTCTCCAGCTCATTCGTCTTGCATAAAAGAAAATACTACACTACAGATTTTGTTTATGTTAAGCAATCAAACGGAGCACATCCTAAGCAACAGAGAAATAAGGATAATACGGAAAGGGTACTCATCTCCTCACTTCTTAGATTTTGATGACGTAATAAGTAACTGGTTTATCTGACTCGTGCCAGCGAAAGAAGTCGGACCCACTCCATGCATTATATAAAATCTCGGCATCTAGAGCAAACAATGTAAACGCCAACGCCAGTGAAACTACGTCAGAACGCTCCTGAGTTCACGAAGGACTTTACAACTTGTAAAGAAACATTGAAAACGCTTTTATTCATTTTCTACTTGAGTTAACTTAAAGAAACTTAAAATACGACATCGGGCTTAGCTGGCACTCGTCCAACTTACTGGATCCTTTAGACTAAGGAGCCTTTTGTAAGTTGTAACAGGTCGTCGAAAAAAAGTCACTTCCTAAAAACATTTGGTTTCATGGTCCAACCATTCAACTGGCTTCAGAAAAATTTCAGCATTTAATCATCAAAAAATATGTATGTAGCTACCAGTTGTACATACCGTATATCTTCGAATAGTGGCCTCCCGCAAATAGTGGCTCCTCTCGAATAGTGGCCCCCCCTTAATTACTATTAGCCCCCTTTAATGGTATGTTAAATTTGACCCCCAAAAAACTGAAAAATTAATTAGTAGCCCGGGCCGCTATTCAGGGATATACGGTACACATATTTAAGGGAAATGTCGAGCGATAAATCTGACTTACACTGGGTGACAGGTCAAAAGTAGTTTTGCAAGGAATATGTATTCGAGCAAGTCAGAAACAATAATTAAAGGTTTAGTTTTATTTTATATAAATATGAATTCCAACCTACAGGATTACGGCAATGGGGTATGAAACGGTTTGATGGGCGGAATTGTTATTTATTTCTTCATTTTGTAATGCAATATATTATTGTTAACGTCAAACTACTCTTTGTTTTTTTAATCACTATATATGCCGTAGAATGATATTTAAATACTGCGAAATACGTGACAATATTGTGTGAAGGATTTCGTTTGCATGTTAACTCGTATCGTCGTATCTATTTAAGCTGCTAGACTTCTTGCACAAATGTTTGGTCTAATTTAATCAAACCAATGCATCTTTAATTCCTACTCGTAACCGGAAAATAGGTTGGCAGATGAGCAAAGCAAGAATAAATAAGTGTCATTCCAGTCATAAAATCTATCCTGAAACAGTAAAGGTTTCCCCATCAAATATCTAGTGTCTGTTCAATAATGCATCAACAATTTACACAGAGCTAGGGATTTTTCAACTTCAACTTATGCAGTAGCGCTTGCGAGTCTAATATTAAAGGAATGGCAACGGCGTCCGCTTGCAAATAATCTACTGACGTAGATATCGACCTCGACGGGTGCTATGATTGGTCGGGTCGACTTTCCAATGGTCCGGCAGTCCGGCCTATTACTTTGACCCCAGAACAGCAATAGACTAATGAAAATGAAACGTCATTTCTCAATCATCTACATGTCAGCCGATTACAAAGTATAGAGGTTTTCTTTTTAAAAAAATAATTGATGCTACCTCTTAGGGCAACATTCAGTGAGAGTAGATCCCGGGTGGGAAGAGTGGCCATTATCGTTAATGAGCTAAAACATGTAATGGCTAAAAAGCGACTTTACTTTAGTTATTCCCATATTACATGTAAAAATCAACGATCAGTACATTACAAGTACATTTTAAGTCAATGGGTAACATCTTGTTGAAAAAAGTCCCATATAAGGGAAAGCCGTTTCAGAGTTCAGAATCCTGCATTCCAAAGAATAATACGGGGTACTGTATAAAATTCCACATTACGATAATCTTATGTTGTACAAGCATTGCCATATTAAAATGGTGGAACCAAATTTTAGTCCTTTTACTGAAACATACAGAACACGTTTAAAATTCCGAGATAATTGCATGAAGATTAAAGACATTTGGAAAGATGCAGACAATTGCACGTTGTTGTTCCAATAAATTTGACAGATAAGATTCCTTAGACATTTGCTTTGATATTTTAGTTTAAACATACATAAGATTACAAGACGTGGAATTGAAGATGATGTTGAGTTAAGTTCTACCCAGTTAGTAGTAGAAGCTTTATTTCACTGACTCTTCAACTCTGATTTAGCTTTCACCATAGAAAAAGTATCCCCCGGAATGCTAGCCCACGCTGCCAATTCAATGACACAATTTACTCGGCAAAACTATCTCAAATTGTACCCAACAGGCATATTTAGTCCCAGTAGCTTGCCCCAGTCCCAGTTAAATCGTGAGACAAACTATATTACAACAGCTGCATATACGTCCGGATCAAATGGAAACTTTCCCTTTTATTACTCACAACAAGATTACTCAATAATCTTGGAAAGTCAAAGTAGATAGTTCGAGTACAGCAAGCATACACCCAACTATAGTTGACTTAATTTCAGTCTGATCTATTCCTTTAATGCAGTGCGGTTGGGTACTCATCCGTTTTCTAATTCCTATTATAAAAAGCCCGTCCTGTAACAAAGTACATTTTTAAAGACTTCAGAAAGTTATATGCCATAGGAATCGCAAATGAATTTATCCTGGTCACCAGAGGATTCACTGATTGTCTGGTAGAAGTTAATGGTTTGAAAGGAACTGGAATGTCTTGGCTAGTTACATGCAATACATACCAAACATTAAATTCGTATACAAACATGATCCATGAAAAAGCTTTTCCTTCTTTTCTCAAAACGGTCAGTGTCATTTTGAGACAATATGTGGACATTTAAAAAAGACAGCAATAGGGGAAGGAAGTAATTATTTTTCTAAACCCCAGTAGAAAAACAGTAGAATAACTGTACTGTCTGTAAGTATGTAGGGTGCCAAATTAGGGCTATGCACTGTCTATCCACCCACGAGATTTGGGAGTAACTTTCATTAGCAATTTTCATCTTTGTTTGTACAAATTTATTTTTTGTGCTTGACTCGGTTAGGAAGTTTACAAAGATGCTAAAAGGCTAAGAACGGAAAGAAGGATATCATCTCCTAACTTCCCATCACGATGAGCAAAAAATCAGTAATGAAGAAAAGAAATGTTTCCCTTAACCATTCGCCTTCTATTGTTACCTTACATAAAAGATCCTGGAATGGGACAATATGTAACAGAGAGCTGGATACTTGTTAGGTTGACGTGTGGGTGGTTGACTTTGTATATAGAAATCACGCATTGTATGTACATATGCTGCTAATTCAAGTGAACGAATTAATGAAGTAAAAGGAAATAAGAGTAACTTTAAGCCGTAAAATCTTACCCCAGCCGGTTAACGTCTGAAGTAGTCAACAGATTAACCTGTTGACTTACATTCCTTGTTTTTTCATACGTTATTCACAATAATTTCATTGTCACTGCTCGTCAGATAGTTATAAATTCAACGTCATTTGACTAAAATTTTTCACATACCTAACTTCCTTTAACTAACTTAAGCAGTTTTGGCTTCAGCAAAAAATAGGAGGCATTTCTTCATATTCAAGGGCAATGCTGCATAAATGATCTATTGAATTGATACTTAGTTGAGAAACAAATAGGAAACAATCATGATTTTTAATTTATTCAACATGTCAAATCTAAATCCAGTTTAGCAGCAAAGTAAAAATACATCGTCTTATTGAGATCAGATACATTTTAATGTTTTAAATCAATTTGAATCAATCAATCCTGTTGTCTAAATGCAAGGTCATAGTTTTATTTGAAATTCGATGATGATTTTGCTAATTTAATAAATTAGATTGTTTGAAAAAAATTGTGAATCAGTGCAGAAACCCATTGTACGCATTTACTGAAGCAATTTATACTGAAGTTATTAAACAAATCAAACTAATCAAACATGGAAGCCAATGATGAAATGCTTAATAATTTCATTTCATACATCCACGGCTCATAAAACTGCATCAAATGGACTGATTGCTCCCATTGTCACATTGATGATCCCTTCACCTATTAAGCCTTTGTTGCATGCTATCATATCTTGAGTCTAACCAAACTACAACCAGCAGACCACCTAGATTGAGCAGAAAGGGGATAGCTGGCTAGGGCACAAGGGTCTTTAGCTCTATATATGCATTTAACAACTTCCTCAGATTTTTTTGATGAACCGTTATGATACATTTATTGATCCAAAGATATTAACGATTGTGAGGGACAAAAGTGGTTAAAATATTGAATGAGTCTCTTCGGATTTTAACTACACTAAAGAAAGTACGACTATGATTCTCATGAAAGGTTCCCGAATTGCCACATTTTCTTTTACGAAGACGTGATTTCCACAGAAGAGATTAGTTCACATTTCCTTTAGCAATGGTCCATGAAAATTATTTGATAAGGAATGAGAACCTAAAGAACTAGAGCATACTTTAGTTCAGAATGTTAAAATTGAACATGAGGGAGGATTTGCGCAAATTCTATGGCCAAAATAGGTTATAAGAACGGATTGCTTGCCACAAAAGACGACAGTGAGATGGTTCCTTCTTTCGTTCTCGGTCAAATTACCTAAAGACAAAATTTTCCATTTCTGGTAACTTTCCACGAATTTCTACTACTGTCTGTACTATTTGTAAATAGTGCAATACTTCATCGAGTCCGAATTCCCAGAAAATTTTGTCAAATATTGTAAAAACATTCTGTAACAACCTGCAACATCTCACATTCAATCTTTTTACTTTCGAATTTAGGATCATCCCTTTTCTAACCGTAACTTAGAATCTAAACTGCTTCTTAAACTCAAACATTGATTTAACATCAAAATAACTAATCCAGATCATCCGAGAAGACAAGTCAGATTTTAATAAGTACCATTACTAGAATAAGTACTCATAAAAGCACTTTTCAGTATCTCACTGATCCTAGAAAGACATAAAAACGAGTCGTCATGATGAAGGTAAGCGAAAATTATTGCAATCTATTTTTACTTTCCGTTTTGTAAAGTTACGATTAACTAACGTCGCGTCGGACTTTTAAAAGTCTAAAAACAATAATAATAACTGCAGAAAGTTAGTGGTGGCTGCATTTAACTTTGTCAGAGAAGCCTTCGCTGCGTGAGTTTTTTCACTATAAAAACTAGACTGACTTCTTATTCAGAAAGGCATTTGAGCCATATTTTGCTTCTTAACTTACGGTTTTGTGCTCTACAATATTCAATCATGTCCTACTCTACACATATATTAATCTAGTTCATGGCTATCGGCATTTTCCACCAAATAAAATTACTCAGTCATTCAAACCCTCTTCATCATGTCAGTCGTTCACGGTCAATAAATAAATGCGTTTCATTCACATCTTCTGCACTTTCTCCCATGCTAAAAACAGATCTTTTCACAGCCAACTTGTTTAGTAAACTTTAATTTGAAATTTGACATATGAAGAAATAATCCTAGCGTTATAAAAGCAACAGGCCGGCGTAAATATGAACTTCGCAGATTGGGGAAAGTTATTATGTCTCGCAATGCGATTTCGCTACTCAAAGCGTATTGAGCAATTTCCTCCCGATTTATAGCGTAACTCAATGCTGTTCAAGCTCCAAGGGATGTTCACCATCATCATCTTTGCAATTGAAACTGAGCTGCTTGAACCTCTTTCCACACTTTATTTGTCACGCTCTTCATGCTATAAATTAGATGTTTCGTGTATCAATCTATAACAGCATTTTTCGTTTCAATTGTCCTTTTTTCTGTATGCTTCTTCAAAGAATTGCCAAATCTGCTAAAAAAACCGCAGAAAAATGTATATTTCGTTTACACGAATATCATCGTAGAGTTTTTGATGAGATGAGAAAGCCTTTAGGGTGAAAGTTAGATACCCATTTCATAAGAGGAAAGAAAGTTATAGGTATCGGGTTGCCCCATTTAGCCCTGGGCTGCAACTCTGTTAGTTTAGCATTAGCTTAAAGTAACGTTTACTTACAGTTACCGTATTTCCGGAAATAATACCCTTTAATAATTCCTCTTATAAATAACTCCCCATACCATGTTAAAAATTCCTCCTATGTTACTCGTGCTAAGCGTTTTTGAAATTTTTCCTTCTGGAAATATGATATTAAGTTTATGTCAAAGTGCAAGGGCGGCTTGTTAGCTCAGAGAGGTAGTGGATTTGTCGTGTTCACGAAGGTCTTTAAATATGGAAACACCTCATAAAAGCGATCTTTGAATTTGAAACAAAGCTAAGCAAAAATGAGATTTGAAAGGATTTGCCTGCCTTTAAATGTAAACTTATATGCTGACCACTCCAGTGTAATTATACGAGTTGTTTATAAACTCTAAAAACAAATAACTGCAGGTCAGACAGATATACAGGATAAATCATTCGAGACCTGAGCAATGTTGTAAAAAATGTTGTTGTATAATGTATTGTGAAGAGTTAGGTAGGATTAAAAAGCATAAAATAAATAAAGAGAAATCGTGTTATTTTTACGCATAATATAAAACTGGTATCAATATTACGTTACTGGTAACCTTTTAAAATTTGCTTACAAGATCAAAAATGTGGAGTTTGAATGATTTATATGTACATAGTGGGTGATCAAATGTATTCCACTGCTTTATGCCTCTTTTAACGTTATGCATTATGAAGTTACTTGATCTTATTCTTAGGCTGCATAACTAAATCACATTTACCTTGATTTTGGATGGGATAGTTTGTCTTGCTGAGAAGATAAATCTAAAGTGAGGCCGTTTACTGGCTATACTCCATAGTCAACTGTAATTGAACTTTAACTGAATTACCGTAGTCTCGAATAATATAAGCCTCCCTCCAATAGTAGCCCCTTCCGAATGGTAACCCCCCTTAATTACTATTAATAACCTCATAAGCCCTATTTAATTACATGTTACATTTGACCCTTACAACTGAAAACAAAATTTAGTAGCCGGGGCTTATATTCGAGACAATTAGAAATATGCTTGTAAACGAAAATAAGGTAAAATACCTCCAAAAATATTTTCATTAGTTTAGTGTGGATCAGGTATTACTATTTTTAGAGGTACAAAAACTCCAGTAAAGTACCTAGTTAGTTCTAGTTGCTATAATATAAATAAAATCCACTTGATCTTACTTTCCCATCTGTGTGTTTGTGTAACCGCGATGCATTTACAAACAATATGTAGTTTTAAGTGGATGTCAAGGAGCCTTTTTTGTTTGATAAGCCAGGTGACCTGAACCATCAGTGAGAAAAGCGAGTGAAAGGTCCATTGGCACTGCCCACTTAAAAAGGGGCAAAGGGCCCCGAACTCATGGAGGCAGAAATCAAGAGTAATAACGAATGGATCCAACGATAGGGGTCCAAAGGTACTGCATGAGCACTTAAAAGGAGGTGGAAAGGGAATGGGGGACGTTTTTATGGTTTGCGAGTGAAAACTTTTGCCAGAAAGTAAAAGATGGGTAGACCCTCATAGTGCCCACTGATAGAGTTCTACTGGGCCCAGTCACTGAGCGTTTCCGCTGTGCTCATAGACTTATATGGAATGGAGGTACATCGTCACGCAATAATACAGCTATAAGTGGTTTGAAGGGGCAGTTGAGACTAAATATTCTGCATCGTAGTTGCAGAAGGACTTCAGTTAAGGCTTCGCCAATTTTTACAAGCATGAATAACTCCATATTTCATAATGTGGGCGTATTCGTTTAGTTACTTGATAAGATTCTGACCTCAAATTCGAATCTTCATTCTCAACATAGAATAGTTTAATCTTTTAGGCCTTTCTCCAACTTTTGAAACTTTACATGGAATCATTTAAGCTGCCTTACGTAGACATAGACTGAGTTATGCATCACCTAGACCAATTTTGATATTTAAAGGAATTAATCAAAATATAAAATATAAATTAGTAGTAAAGCTGGCAAGAATTTAATTAGGATTTAGTTCTCAAAAAGGCAAGCCGTACTTACCCAACCGTGTGGAACTAATGCTATCTTTCTCCTTTTAATTGAGGATACTAATTAAGATTTTTTTAAGAGGTACAATTTTCTGTAGCCTTAAAATTACCTCTTTCGTCTTCTACTACTTTCGTATATTCGTGTTATATACAGAACTTGACTGCTGTATAAGGTCCATCTACTAACAACGGAACTTGAATCTACTTTCCCCTCATTTTTACTGATATATTCAAGATCTAATTTCACATCTACGACGTTCTTAAGGGTCTTCTTAAAATTCTTTTTTGAAAAAAACTGCAGATTACTTTCCCCAAAACCAGCGGAACAATGTATGCCCCATGAGATTGAAGATCTCTCCTAATACTACGTCGTCATGTACATACATAAAGCAGTACTGATCCAAAATGTAGTGTGCTAGAACTAGAAAGTACAATTTCGAAGAAGTTGCAGACCCATCCACAGCAATTTTGTTAAAGATTCCTCTAGTCTTTAATTGCCCTTTATGAGTCGTCTTTCTTAATACTCCGTGATAGGATCTTCTCAAGAATAGCCATGTACTTGTTTTTAATCTTTAATCTAGTGGAGAAAAAACCCATATTTTACTTCGTGGCGACTTTTTTTAACAAGAAGGGCGAGCGAGCGAGGAATAGAAAGAAATCTAGGTAGGTAGTTTGATCGCATCAGCCGCCCTGCCTCTTTATAAATGTACAGAAGTACCCTTTCGTTTGTGGGACTCTTTTCATCAAGTCTATGGCAATTCTCTACTTTTCTGTCGTAGATTTATCTTTTGTAGTTTTTTCATAGTTATTTAGTAGAGCAATGTCTAATTTCTCTAGCTTGCCATGAGTATGCCTTAGTAACTCACTATGCACTTTGGATTGCAATAAGTCAAGGGGACTATACTAGAGGGACTAGAGTATAATATTAACTTTCCTTGTGTCAGATTCTTTCTCCATAGACGTTGTCGGAATAGGAACGGAAACTACTTGGACGGGACAAATCGTCAATGAAACTGAGGAAACAGGCAAACTAACAGTTGACGGGCACTCCAAGTGTGTGTGCCAAAAGTGGCAAACCCTTTGCCAACTCAAAGTAGCCAGACACTTAAACATAATAAAGGAGGATGTTTCAAGGAAATCATCAGCAAAAAGTCACTCAGTCAGTAGTCAGCATGTTAGCATAAGTTTAATAAGGCATGGAAGGTTGAAATAGCTAACTGAAGTATTTTTAATATAATAAATGACCACCATTTCTCAAAAATGACGCCCAGGTTGTTGAGTCTACTAACTTAACATGTATGAATTGATTGGTAGAACAATGAGGCCGTAAATGAGTGATCCTCGCTCTCGTGTCACACACAGGGACACAAATATAGCATATTAACATGTTCACAGTTCACAGCAAATCTTTTGATGCTGCTGACTGACAGTATTCTAAATTCAAGACGAAATGTATTCTTAATATTACTTTGTTTTCAACTTCAAGTCTTACACGTAATTCATTATTTTTTTGATAGCCTAGTACAGTCATAAGCAAGATGTCAGTAAAAATTAAAGCTAAACAGATTCACTGATGCGACTTGAATACTCAAAAGATTCTAAAAATGTAACAGTCTTATGTAAACGTATTGTACTGTTAGAGCGTCTACACAGACAGTATGCATCCAACTATTACGGCTACCGTTTTAAACTTCGGAAATGAATATTTTAATACTATAGAATGTGACTGGTCTTTTGGTTCAGGTGCAAACACGGTTCCTGTGGCTGACTCTACTGTGCATAGTAATTACAGTTGCAATACGAAGAACTGAAGCCGTCCCCATTTATCCTCAGGGTGGCGAAAATATCCGGTAACCGTTGACGTTCTTCAAGCTTTCTACTGTATTTTCATTCTTTCAAAAAATCATTCTGCTTTTCATAGTCCCAAAGTTGAACAGTGAATTTTAAAACTGAGATAAAGAGTAAAAATCGATTTAGAGCTTTTTTATTTTTAGGCCGATGGTGGAAGTTGAAGATCCTGAAGCAGTTCTTGAGATTCTAGCACGACTAGGACAAAGTATCCTAAGGGCGAAGCATGATGGATCAAAGTAAATCACAACTATAGTTTTGATGTGTTTTGAATGTCAAGATTTCCATACAAGATCAAAATTAAATAATGTCTTCACCAAGCTTTACAAACTTCTTAAGCTTTAACATCAGCTAACACTATAATCTGTACCTGTTGTGTTGGATTTTGATAGCACAGGCTGAGGTTATACTGAGCGTGCTTTCCCCAGTGAAATAATAAAGCAAAGCCATAGATATAGGGCCTTAAAATGCAAGCACATAATATTACAGATTTCATGCTTTCACCAAATGACATTTCAGGTGTTCCAAATTTGGTATTTTAAATTCGCGTAGGTATGAAATGAGCTTCAATGGCTAATCAAGCGTTTTAAAAGTTCTACCGAATAAATGAAATACGAAATCTCCCACAGCAGGTTCGTAATACAGAGAGACAGATATGAAGCCACGAAAAAGATACTCAGTCTCATTTTCCCTACACATTTCAGGCAAAGCAAAGAAGTTGTCTTAGTTGTAATTACCAAGCTAAAAATCTGTAAAAACCCATTAAGATTATGCATTTAAAATATTTTCTTGCAACTTTCCTCGTGTGCAGTGACAACTACTACCTGTGAGTGCAGATTAACATAATTTTATTTGTTCAGCCAACCTGTTGACCTGTAGATCTGTATACATGCACATACCACTTCCTTAGATCGTACCAATCCCTTTTCCTCCCATTGCCAATTCCATTATAATTATTATTTTATCACACTACATTGACATGCTATCTAACTCTTATCTTGCATTTCCCTAATTTTAAATCGAGACACATTGGATCGGTATTTATCAATGGAACTATTTCAATGTTCGGTAGTCGTAGAGTAGAACGTAATATAGTAGCACTAGTAGCACTAGTAAAAGTAACAGTAGATTAGTTGTAGTGTAGCTAGTGTAGTATTAAAGTGAGAAAAATACGATTTGTTTCCCCTGAACAAACTAGTTGAATGCTGTAATAAAAGCACGAGAATTACCTTTTTAGACTTATTTTTATGGTCCACGAGTTGCATTAAAGCACAAATAAACTAATCATCATGGACAATGTACTTATTTCAGCTCAAAACGGGGATTAGATTTGGGACTTGGACGTGGATTTTCTGGAAGTCAAGCAGCCAAGCACATCATGGGTAGAGTTTTTCATTCCCATGTCTCCTAACGAAACAATTTTCTAATGAATAAATTCCCTTTAATTGGAATCGCAAGGTCTCCAAAGGTTCGAAAGCTGATTATCATGCTTTTCATTGTGTTGTTTAGGCTTAGCTGCAGCGAATTTTGCCTCGGGTCCCGGCAAGCGAAAGAGGACAGAATTAGCCTTAGACTACCCATCAAACTACGTGGGCCTTGACGCGCCCAGTGGGTCTGGAAACGAATGGTACGTCAAGAGCTAAGCGACAAGTTCAGAGAACATCGAAAAAAAACGGAAAAGTTGAACGAACAGCACCAAATTAATTCCCCTACTGCATATTAAGCATAGTTACTGATTAATTCTCTACTGGTCATTGTATATTGAAGAAATGTAACAGTGCAGAAAATATTTGATAGTTCAATCTCCTTTTTGTTAAAATAAAACATTTATTTTACCCAATAAGAGATTTAAAGTATTCAACAAGTTTGTGCACGTAGAGATAGACTAAATGCTCGTATTTATGTATTACGCTCATCTAAATACTGGTAAGTATCAAGCGTCTAAGTGATCAACTGAAAAGGCAAATGAAATAGAAATAAAATGCATGCATAGCAAGCAGTTCATCATGCAGGTAGAGTTGTTGAAATGTTAAAAGTTTCTAAAATAAACTTTTCGCAATATTAATAACTGTAAATATTTTATGACATTAAGACCATTGATGTTAATAAAATTTACCAGAAGAAATTAATATCAATGGATGTATTAGTTTACTTATTGTGTCTAAGCTATTATTAATCTAAACTGCAGCTGCTGCGTTGTACTCATAGTCTTCTGATATTCTTCTGAAGCGAAAAAGGCATTCCTTGCTTTCCCCTTTTTTCTTTAGCGTAAGCAATTGCTGTACACGTACAGATAAAAAATAAATGTGTCTCAAAGCTAAAAAGTGAAGAATAAAGGCGAAGGAAACTTAGACATGTGGGTAGTTGTCAAATTAATAAAGTCAAAAGAATGTTAAAACTTTCATCTTCGGCATCATTTCTTGTTAAATCACGGCATTCTGTTCTAAATACTTTTGTGATTGTGCGACGTCATTTCATTCTCAATTGGGGGTCTTGTAGTAGTACAGACTGGAAGAAATAAATATGCTGGACTCAGTCGGGGCTTCGTGGAACGCCGAAACATATTATACGTTTAATGACAAAAAACAAAGGACTTTTATAGCGTTTGGAATGAGTCAGAATCTGCATCCTTCCACAAGGAGGAAATCGCTTTACATTTACCCTTTTTGACTGAAAGTAATTGATAAAAAACAGGATAAGGGTGTCTTTTCCAAACGGGTAGGCAAAAACCTGTAAATATGAGGTTGGCTTAACCCAAACCCTGATCTCATTGATTTGAGGTTAAAAACGTCCTAAGGGTCAAAATTACATACCATAAATGTCAAAAAAACAGATCGAAGCTTTATTTATTAATTAAACTCTGCTGAAAAAATCCTTTGCTGAAAGTTGCTTTGAGTGGATGTTTCTGAAAGTTGTACATATTATGCAGTTTACATCAAATATGCCAAATAAAATGCAACAAACACTAAAATGTAATAAAAACCGAGTCAGAAATAAAAATTAATTAATTGCCGAGGAAAACGACGGCCTAACGCCTAACCGGTGTTTTTCTCGGCCAGAAACTTTACGCCGTCCTCATACAAAGCGCCTAGAAGCGATATTTTTTAAATTTACATATGTCATGCAGTTGACTGAGAGGAATTAGAATATCAAACTACTTTTCTGCAGAAACTTCCGCGAATAGGTCAAAAGGTCAAAAAACATATCGTAAACGGTGAAAATCTCGGCCTAACCGGTGGTTTTCTCGGCTCCAGAGGCTGATTTTGGACAAAATAGGTTGGCCGAGGAAAAAGCCGTTTAGGACGTCGTTTTCCCCGTCTAGGCCGAGAAAAACACCGGTTAGGCCGAGGATTTGCGGGTATAGGCCCCTACTGACTGTTATATGACGTATTATACGTTCTTAAACGTTCATACACGTAATAAGCCCCCTTGATCCCAATACCCCTTACGGTTTAAGGTAAGTTGGCTTGTGACTATAATGACTAATCCCCTTTAAAACGATGTACAGATGTACTGCACATTAGAATCGGACAGCGAGTTTGGAAATGCATCGCGGTCATCGCGGTCATCTGGACGGACAGAAATATGGAAACCAAAGTCAACTGGTTTTTATTTATATGGGTTAATCTTTTGCCTTCATGTCATTGCCATAGCCTTCCAATCAGGTCCCCACCTCGTCCTTGGCCACTAAGTCGTTCGCTTCTACTAAAGGCACCCCCTTTTTATGACCCTGACCAATTCTGAAACAAAGTTAAAAAAGCCCAAATCCTAGATTTTCAAAGCGAAATGGCTAACGGTAAGTTCAGTATGAAAAAAGGATAGTTGTCAGGTCCGTCGTCCGAACTGAATTGTACAACAATCCCAAAGGTAATTCCTCACTCCCGATATTACAAACGATATACCAAGAACTCTACATTAATCGGGACTGGAACCAACCGGAAGTTAGCCAAACTTTGGTTAAATTTTGTTAAAAATCAACTCATCAAATCTGCCAGCTAACCAAACCAAACCTCAAAAAGAACGGTTCTGTTCTGTTAGCAAAGTTTCCAAACTTAAACGTTTAATTACTCCAGCGTATCATCAGTAGCTTATCTTACCTTATCATCTTATCTTACCTTATCATCTTATCTTACCTTATCATCTTATCTTACCTTATCATCTTATCTTACCTTACCTTACCTTATCATCTTATCTCATCTTATCTTACCTTATCAAACTCAGCCAACCATCACTCTCTTCCGTAAAAGTAAAAGCACGCATACACCTGCCTTAAACCGAGGTTTTTTTCAGATTCATGCAAAAAGTTCATACCCCCTGATTTACCAACCAACAAACCTATGTATTATAAATGACCCACACCTCCATCCACCTCATCCCTTCATAAACGCTTATCATTTGTAGACTTATCTTTATAAAAACAGATAAGCATGTTTTTATTTAATTAAAAAAAACTCCATATTTGTTCGTAAACGTAACCATGGTTTCGTTAATTGACGTACCGTTGGAGAAAGTCTAGGGTAAGTCTATATTATTTTGAAAAGCCCTCATAAGCAAGAAAAGGAGAGGAGGAACCGCTCTCTCCTTTTAGAGATTGTCAATACAGGCACTAGTTCACTACATCAAAGTAGTTTCAAAATTTTTTGTCAAAAAAAATAATCCAAATACGCAGATAAGCAAGAATCAGATAAGCAAGGATCAGATAAGCCCAAATTATACAGACAAAGGAGAAACATCTCCTGCAACCGCACAGCTCCAAAAAGTTCCTTAATTAAATTTTTAAATTGGCCCATCTTACCTTTTTTACTAGGAGCGAAATTCGTATATAAGTTGGTTGGAAAAACCTGCTTTTTTAGGGTTAAGTTAATAACTGTCAAAATTAGATGGTTTGATCTCGGGGTTATCTCCCTGTATCTTATCTTGGAAGGTAATTGTGATAAGAACCATACCCATTGTGGTTGTACTTTAGCGACCTTTTGACCTTTTATCCCCATTTGTTTATTTCAGGGTCATTGTTAGGGAATGTTGATGGATTTAGGGTCAGTTGAGGCTTGAAGGGGGTTGAGGTGAAAGGTCAAGTTGGTAAAGTAGTAGGGCAACTATTAATGCGGATTATGGGCGAAACGGAAAACGACTATGTAGATAAAGCAGAGGAAGAAAGACTGGGGATTATCGCTAAATATGATAAGGGACGAGAGGAAGGGGCTCAAATTGACCCTTGGGAGGATCCAACTTATGAAATATACCATGCCACGGACCACTACGGGTTTATACAGTAAATATTTACTTTTGTGTAGAGTCACAAAAAGGTTGTTGTAGTTTATTTTGTTTATGGGGGTTTTGGTTTAAAATTTTCATTTGGTTTTTATTTTTAGTGATACAAGATTTCCTCGCGAATTCAATGCAGAAGAAAATAAACAGAGGAAACTTGAAGCGGATCGAGCGGATAAATGGGCAAAAATGCGACAATCTTGGGAAAAGTACAAAAACAGCGATAAATTGAGAAAGCGTGTTTTCAAAGGCATTCCAAACAAGGTTAGGAGTGTATTTTGGGGTGAACTCTTAGATTTACCCAATATCAAGGAGCAGCAGAAAGGAAAATATGAGGTATGAGTTTTGAAACAATCGATCGCTTTATTAGATTTACTATTTGCTTAGATTCATGAAAACAAAAGGTTGTAAAACGTGTGTGGGGGAAGGGAAAATAAAAGTAACCCGATTTCATTATTGTGACAGTTACTACATTTATTTATTCAATTTTCAGGAAATGTACCTACTTGCTCGGAAATATTCCATGGATGTTCGTCAAGTCGACTTGGATGTTAATAGGACTTATCGAGATAATCTAGCATTTCGGGAACGATATGGAGTGAAGCAGCAATCTTTATTTAATATTTTAATAGCATATTCGGTATACAACTCTGAAGTAGGATACTGTCAGGGTATGTCGCAAGTTGCTGCTATGCTTTTATTGTATATGGACGAAGAAGATGCATTTTGGGGGCTTTCTCAACTGATGACCCATCATAAATATGGCATGCATGGTACTGATACTAAACAATTTTATCGTCTAACTTACATAACTATTAATTAAGTCCTCAGTTTTATCAGTAATTATGTCTATGCTAGGGCTCTTCATCGCCGGCTTCCCTAAGTTGGTTCGATATCAAAAACACCATGATAAAGTATTGAAAACCATGATGCCAAAGTTAAAGAAGCACTTTGATAAATATCAAGTTGACGTTGGACTGTACACTTTAAAGTGGTTCTTCCAGTGTTTTCTTGATCGGGTTCCATTTGAGCTAGCTCTTCGTTTGTGGGATATCTTTATCATGGATGGAGACAAAGTACTTATATGTGGAGCATACACAATACTCAAAATTCATCAAAAGCAGCTTCTGGCCAGAAAAAGTATGGACGACTTGTTAGACTACATCCAATCCAAAATTCCAGCTACTGTTTCAATAGACAATGATACGGCTATAGAGGTGTATCAAAAATGTGTAGAAGAATTGCATCGAAAAAAATTGGATTCTGCTGGTGACGATACTGAAGAAGAATTACCAAAGAAGCCATTTGGATTGATTGAAAATCTAGCAAAACCGGTACCTGTAAGGAGAGATCCTATCATTCCGCTGAAAAATAAAAAACCTATCCAGAAATCTGTGACACCGCCGGCAGAAGAAGACACCATAGAGGCTACTGATTGTAGAAGAGAGGATGAAGATTCAGATGAGAATTCGGAAAAAGTGTCTGTGTCCCGTATTTCTATGACAGTGACTTCAGCAGCATCCTCATCGATAGCAAACTCCCCGCATAACTTTAGTCGCCCTGTATCTAGTGTTTCCAATTTCTCGTACGCTTCAGCGATAGAAGACTATAATACTTCAAATAAATCAACTCCAGTCAAGATGAATGGTGTAAGTGGAAAGAAGACCAACAAGCATGCTGCTACAGATGGAGATGCAAACATGAACGCTCTCATTGAATCCTCTAAAGTGCAAGAACATTTAGATCAATGCGTTCGAAATGGATCAGTAGAAAATCTTGAATCAGTAGATTATAAACAAAGTATTATAGTCAATATAAGTGGCAGTATGAAAGAAATTGTAGAAGCTGAATCCACGAGTAGTAAAAAGCATAGTAGCCATATTGTTAGAGAGAAAGGTAGACGATCCCCCAACCCTCCTCCCCCACCTCCCAGAGCTTTAGATACAAGTTATGCAGCGACTGGTTCTAAACTGATGGATGAAGAAGATTCTGGCAACAGTAACTATAGAGGCAGTATTATCGAAGCAGTAGCAAAGTCCAGGCGACCAATTTCACCAAAAAATCCAAGATCGTCTCCCGGAAGTATTGTTTCCTCCTCTACTGAAGCATCGTCGTATTCTCATAACTGGTCCTCTACTACTACAACCAACATTCCTGGTGGGGAAGCTGTGCGTATTCATGTGCCATATAGCAACTCCCCCACGCATCATCATGACATTTCCACTACTCAAGTTCCAAAGCCGGTTTCAGCTTCCTCTCGTACTAGTTTCGATGTTCTCAAAAATGATCCCAATCGCATTAAAATCGACATATCCTTGAAATAATAACAAAATGAAATAACGAAGACTAAATATCAAAATCAATGAATTACTTATCCATAGACGTATACATAGTGATGCAGCTAGCACCAAACTTTTCCCAACCGTTAACGTCAATCTACTTACCTTAAACTAACTAATCATTGAACTGAAGTCAAGGCACAAGGGAAAAAAGCTGAGGTCGAATTCAAAATTCTCCGTCTTAAGTAATTTTTAATGGAATCTTTATCATTTGTTTGCTCACTACTATTTGTTGACTTTAAATCCATTTCGGTTTTAAAATCTAACTTTAAAATACTACCAATATTGTATTCTGCCGCAAGTCAATATTCCCATTGTTAGTACCTTATAAAACCTCTACTGATACAGAACATTCTCATTTTATCATAGTGCTTTTGTCACCATGCAATAGATTATATAGAAAATAAACGCAAGTAACACTGCAATAAGAGTAAATTTATTTATTTAAATAATGCATAGTACCGAAGCTGCTACCGATGACCGTCGTGAACGTCGTCTTCATCAGGATATCTAACCAATAATGCAATAGTTAAGATTTTTCCAGAAGAAAAATGTTGAGCTTAATTCAATACGTTACGAATACATACCCGTCGCCTCGATTAGAGCCCGAATGAAACCTTCCTCCTTCTCCTCTTACACGATTCATAGCATGCTTGTGCCGAGACTCATGAAGGTATTTCTGAACAATTGAACAAAATTAGAAAAATTCTCGTTGCCTTAATTTTAATTCATCAATAAAGTTTGATAACAACATACTGGTCGCTCTTTAGGAATACGTCCTTCAGCTTCCAGCCTTGCGCGAGCTTGACGGCGTTTTAAAATCCTATGATATTGTTTCGCATTGACGTACAAAGGCTCTTCTTCAAGCAGTTCTGCAGGGGCCTGCATTGGCATACGAGTTATAGGTAATCCAGGAGACTGAACCATCTAAATTCCAAAACAAAAAACAAAAAATTCATACTCAAACAAGCTTTACATCGCAACAGGTATTCTTCTCATTTTAATAAACTCACAATGTTACCACCGAGTCCCAAATTCTGAGGAATTGTAATGGTCCCAGTAGTAGTGGCCTGATTCACAGCCCCAGTAGTAGTAGTCGATAAAGGAAGAATAGATCCATTTATTCCCAATACTGTATTTTGCCCAGCATGGTTACTACCAGAATTATCAACATTTACAGGTTGGTAAATAAAGGTTTGACCATCCGCAGTTTGTATAAGTTGAAGACCTTGACTCGTCTAAAAAATCACAATTATTTTAAAACCAAAATTAATTCAATAAAACCAAAACTTCATACTTGCAGATTTCCAAAATTCCCAATCGGCAGAACTTGAATCGTCTGTGGAATATTTTGCTGGCCAATAGTCTGAACCATAATCTGTTGTCCTCCTGCACCAGAATTCACCATCTGCAAATAGTCACATATTAACGTAAAACTATAACCGGTAGCTACCAGAAACCTTGGAGTTGGGAAAGCATGGTGATATCCCCCTCAACCTCTCTCATTATCAAGTTATCGTCTAAGAAATGAAGATATCCTATCAACAAACCTGTGGAGTCTGAACCACCGTCAGTTGCTGCTGCTGCCCATCTACATGTCCACTGTTTGTGGTAACCGTGGCTGTCTGGACGTTCGTCGTTCCTGAGGACATTCTCTACACCAAATTACTTCAAACTTCACTAATCACCCCACCAAAGTCATCAAACGTGGGTAAGTATCAAGTATCTAAAAAATATACAAATTAAATTCACAAATTAACCAACTTTATCGATTGATTTTTATCCTCTCATACCAACAACTTACAACAAAACACACTTTCGAAAAAAATATTCAAAACACACTGCTCAGCCTTACTATTATTACCTAACAGAATTAAAACAAAACTCCAACAAAATCTCCAACAAATTAAAAAAATATACCTTCCTTTTTAATTATTAAAATCCCAAATAAAACGACACTAAACATGCACATATTTTAGTAAATATTTTAGTAAATATTTAAAAACAAAATATTTTTTTACATAAATCCAAGAAAGCACTTCCAATAATATTCTTTCCTTCCAATTCTTTTTAAAATCCCAAACAAAACATCCCAAAGATGCACATATTTTAGTAAATATTTTCGTAAATATTTATAAAAAAACAATAAATATTTTACATAAATCCAAGAAAGAAGTACACGACGCGACGCTTTACTAAATATTTTAGAAAAGCGGTAGCTGCATTCTGTATTTTCGGATGTAAACAATAGTTTTGAATATGGCGGGTAGGCGAGATCACGTGAGGAGGTGGGTTAGTTAAGTAAGGCTAGAAGAAGAGCTCCGGACGATACAATAATATTCACTTCTTCCTAGATTTAATAAAAAGTGAGAGAGGAGTTTTAGTAGGGTTGTTAAAGGGTTTTTAAAAAGGGGTCCACCAGCCATGGGCAGAAAGTGTCAAGGTCCTCCAGTTTTATAACCGCCCAGAGGGGCACAAATATCAAGAATAACGTCCTCATCTAGAACTAGTTGTTTGGGGATGTGCGGAATGTACAATTTGTGATAGTTTTTAGTATAAAAATAATATTTTTGGAGGGTGGGGGAGATAAAGGGGGTGTGGATGGTTAAAAAATGACACTTGGAGGGGGACACACGCAGTCAGAGTCCGCCATGTTGGCCTTTAACAAGAGGAAGGCGCAGCTGGAACGCTGGCGTGAGTCGGACACTCAGCGTGAGAGTATTGTTATTAGAAATCGGCCAAAACGTGTTAAATTTGCGGATAAATGCATCTTCCAAGCTGCTTGTGCTGCGAATGATAAAAATCAAGTTGCAAAAATGATTAAGGATGGATATGACATCAATGCGGTGGATGAGGATGGGATCACTGCCTTGCATCAGGTCAGTTAGTAGTAGAAGGGGTAGCTTATTAATTGCCATGGTAATTAATAATTTTAGTAATTGGGAGGATTGTTTAGGAAGGATGGAATGGGGAGCATTGGGTGGTTTTATTTGTGTAATTTCTGACCGTTTGCATCTTTTCTTGGAGGTTTTATTAAAAGAAATGAGTTCGCTGGTTGCTGGTTCTGGCCAAATGTTATGTGGGCCGTTGCAAAGTTGCAGAGTAGATATCGTCTATTTCAACTGCTACGATTCGTTTGGCAGTTTCAGTTTTAGGATTATTTGCGGATGTGTGCTTTTTATGTATGAAGATTCCATATTATATCCGGCCTCGTGTGACGTACTTTTTGTGATGTGTGTCATTTCATTCATATCGTTGGAAAGGGATATTTTGCCACACTGCCAGCACCAGCCATGTGTTTTTTAATTATGGAATTCCTTAATGTTTAAAAGATAATCTGGACTTCTGTCGGGAAATTATTATATGAACTTTTAATATTTGAGTTGTTATTTTTAAAAAAAGTTAAACTGAACCATTCCTATTCCTTTGCAATATATCTCATCAGGCTGCGTAACTTCTACGTCTGTCTTCCTTTTACTTTATTTTTGTGGTTAAATACTTTCGGAATTTGGCTTGTGTCTTGGCGTGGCTGTTACTTAGACCGTTTATTTGTCTCTATATGTGTCCCCCTTAATTTAAGTGAAATTTCTGAATTTTTCTCACAAGTTTGCTTTTTCATTCTTTTTTATGTCCCAATTTTTTTAAAAAATGTTACTTTTCAGCGTTTTATCAAGCTCCAGATTTACTTATGAGATTATGCTTCAGAGTACCCTTTACCACCGCTTTGCGGTGGCCAAGTGTACTCCTGACCTCTTTTATACTACCTAATGAGGTTAGCAGGTAGGTCATGGAAAGGTTTTGCAGGCTACAGTTGGGACATTTAAACGGCTTAAGGCAAGCAAGTACAAATACAGTTTTGTAAATGTAATTGCTTGTTTCTATGGTCAAAGTCGATGGCTGGGTGGTTTTGCAATTTACCAAAGAGAGATGCGAATGTACGTTAATAATTTACAACCGGATCCGAATGAAATGCCCGGACTCCAAAGAACTTGTACTGCATTACGTTGGATGAATGCCGCCAAGTCAATAGCTCTTAACACGTTACTGACTCGTATCTTTCATCAAAACTTATCTATGCTCGATCGAAAGTTCCTTGTCCCGTCTTTGTTAAATCTTGGCACGAAAGTTCAGGCAGATAGGGAAGCATTTACGAAGTTCTACGCTCTCGTATGACAAGATTTCAAAGGATCATCTCATCCGTTGCATCTGTATTTCACCTACATGGGTGCTTATATGCGTACATTCATAAAAATGGAGTACCAAATATCAGGCTCGCTCGCAAGCAATGCATAGTTAGAAAAACCCGAGGGGGGTGCGAATGCGATTTTGAATATAATATTGAATATCTTCACATTCACAATCACAATCTTGCATATTCCGGACTTCCTCATGGTGTGGTGTAACGTCAACAGGAGCTCCTTGTAACTGAAAGGTGCAGCACATGTGTCGTGTGTCTAAAGCTCAGCAAGTAACTATCTCTAAATTTAGCACATATTAAACTCCTTTTAGCCGACTTGTTTAAAATATACTCTCAGCTCAGCCTCAACTGAATGATCATTATTATCATAATATATCTAGGATTGTTAAACTTTAAACTATGGTTCCCTGGTGGAACAGGAAAATGAAAATCTCTGGTCCTTTTAATGTAGCCCCCTCTAAAAGTTGACCGCACGTCTTTTGCATTTAAACAAATCGATACGATACATGTGCGTGAAGATGAAATCAATCACCACTACGCATTACGCTTAATGTAATCTGTAGTTCATTTGACTGCAGAAGTATAGCCCAGCGATTTTAATATAATCAGAATCTTTTAATGCGAAACTTTTAAGTTGAGGTTCATGAATGAGTAATGTAATGAGTTTGACTTGACTGATTTGATGTATTATAAAATTCAATTGCACTGCATGCTTTCTATTCTTAAGTAAAAGGACGAGGTTAAGGTTTAATTTTTACCGTGTTGTAGTCCAAATGCTGGTTCATATTATGTTGACTAGAAAAAGAGGTATTAATCGGTATTATCATTCAATGAAATACTGAAGTAGGAAATGAAAAAACAACAACGGATGACTAACTATTATTTAAATTTTTAGGCGTGTATTGAAGATAATCTAGACATGGTGGAATTTCTCCTTACCCATGGAGCCGATGTGAATATCAGTGATAATGAAGGATGGACACCATTACATGCAGTGGCTACTTGTTGTTACGTTTCAATCGCCAAGTAAATATATTACTTTATGAATGTATTAGTCAGTAAAATATGTGTTTTAATCATATTCATAACATTAATAAACGTCCCTGTTGTATCAAGGTTGCTGCTGGAACATGGAGCAAATGTCGTCGCCCTGAACAATGATTGTAGTATACCTTTAGATATTTGTAAGAGCGATGAGATTCGGGAGATTTTTATTCAAGACATAAATGCCAAAGGTACGATATTCTTTCATTCATTCGTACATTTTTAAACTGTTTAACTTACAATATATTCTTCTTCAGGAATCGATTTGAAAGAGGCTCGAAGAGGAGAAGAACTTAAAATGATGGAAGATGCTAAGAAATGGTTACAAACTGGGCCTATCGAAGATCCTCACCCAACAACGGGTGCCACCGCATTGCATGTGGCAGCGTGCAAAGGATACATTAAAGTTCTTGAGTAATTATAGAAAATATTTTTGAAACTTACTTTACGTGTAGTCATTTGTATACAGATATGAAGGACTTATCTATGTTAATTATTACTAGCTTGATTGTAAAATCTGGAGCGAACATCAATATCAAAGATTTTGATGGCTGGACTCCACTTCACGCCGCGGCTCATTGGGGGCAGAAGGAAGCATGTGAAATTTTACTAGAAAGTAACTGTGATGCTTCCACTAAAAATAACTGCGTGAGTTGACTTAAGTAGAAAAACCAAACTTCATTCTAAGGGTTTCAATAAACATTTCTACATACTTGCTGTTTTCACCCAATTATAGGACCAAACAGCGTTGGATGTAGCTGACGACAGCGTTTTTTCAGTATTTGAAACCTACAAAAAGAAACGGGATATAAACAAGAATCTCGGCAAAATTGGAAACTCCATACCATCACCCCTTTCCATTAACAATAAGTAAGTAATTTATGATTAAAATATTTATCCAAGCAGTTATTATGATGGTATGATGTAACTCACATTTTCTCATATTGTAGATCTCAACAAATATCAAGAGAGGAGGACATTAAAATTAATACTGAGCCAATCAATGCAATAAATCCTACGGAAACGCCTACAGGTTTGTGACGTTGTGCTTCTATAAACTTTGAAAGTCCGCTTCTTTCCACCTTTAATTTTTTTTTCTGATTGGCGTTTTACTTAATGCTTAAATCCTAGTCGTGGGTATTGGATTTCTATTTAATACTTCTTGACGTTTGTACTTTATAGCTGGAGTCCAAGAATTAAAGCGACCACGATCAGCTGAGGATAGGACTAAATTAGAAGCTCAAAGTGTTTTTGTTCCTCCAACTCGCGATGAAGAATCAGAGACCCAAAGAAAGGCTAATGCAAAGCGAGTAAGAGAAACAAGAAGATCTACACAGGGTGTCACTTTAGAAGAGCTGAAGTAAGTTTTAGCATATAATGGTCTCCTATTTAAACTATCTAAACTTACCCGATTCCTATCCTATAGGTCCGCTGAGCAATATGTAAAGAACAGTTTACTAAGCAATTCAGTGACACCTGACCAGGTATTAAACGATTACGAAGCTGGAATTTATCAACATAGCTCTACCAAAAGCAAAACTTACGATAATTGCGTCTTGTTAATTTCCAGAATAATTCCCAAATAACTTCCTCTGTACCTGTAACTACCTCCGTTCCTCGTAAAGAAGAGGACTCAAGCGTGGAAAGGCGCCCATCGTGGAGACTACGAGTTGATGCACAGGATCCCAGCAAATTTTCTTTGGAAGATACGAGATCCTTACCTTCGTTACCTTCAAGAAATTTAAACTCGGGAGATAATGCCAATGTGTCCGTTGTTGTCGCAAGAAGTCCTTCACTGAGGAGCAGATTAGCAAGTAAAAATGAAATGGTTGTTCAAGGAAAACCCCCTAAACCTCCAGAGGATGGTGAGAAAGCCGTCAAGTCGCTTGGAGATGATGAAAAAGACAAAGATATGAAAAACTCTGGAGCCCAAGGCGCAATTCTGAGAAAGAAAAAAACAAAACGGCGATCCACTGGCATAGTTCAATATTCACATGACGTATGAAATTGTTTATATTTTAAAGTAGTTTTAGTTTTACGTATAACAAGCTTTTTAATTATTATCTATAGCATTTCGTGGTTTATAATCCCACTGGAGTATTGCACTGTGACTGTCTGAGTGTCAGTGATATTCTTTTTCCTACGGCACTGTTTACTTTTAAAAGATGGCTGGCTTAGGTATTTTTTGGTCTTTGACAATATAGCCTTGACTTAGTTCAACAGACGTGTGCCACATGACGCGTAAAATAATAATGTTTTACTGGAAAGTTTAATCTTGGAAATGTTGAACAAGGGTACAAGAAACCCCTCCATGTTGCGAAGATAAGATGTAGTATGGATTTAAAATCGAATTAGGTAGAAAGCCACGTGAAGTTCAATTTTTCTTACCCCTTCGAGAGTAATTGAGCAGATACTGTATAAATTTCTCTCAGAATACGAAAAACAAAAGGCAAGGTTGTACTTCCATTTTCTAAGGCTGCGCTGTGATACTTTATTTTCCAAGAGAGATTGACTGACACTAGCTCTTAAATGCTTTATTTCGTACATTTGCATCGCTCTTGCTGTATACATTAAAATTAATCATCGAGTGATGCTGGACTCATGATGATGTAACGTGTTTCCTTTCCAAGACATCTTTTCTTTCTTTTAATTGATCAATTTCAAATGTCATTTATTCTCTGTTTGTAGGGTACGGAGATCGGACACAGTATTCCAAGTAGCGATGCAGAGGTAAGAATTTTATTTTGTATGAGATTTACTGTGCGTCGATGAAAAATGTAACCTATTTTTTATTATGGTTTATTTATTAAAAACGTCTACAATAGCTCAGTCAGGTTGTCACATATCGATAGTATAAAGGGGTGTTCGCAAATAGACTTCACCCCACTGTGCATACTTATTAGAAGGAGCATGGCGTTAATGTAATGTCAAAAAATAGCTCAAGAATAGCAAATAGGTTTGAAGAAAAAATAGCGTTCACCTTTGTGCAAGAAGTTAACTGATTACCCTTCTTGTGTTACATTTGTTCTGAATCATCGTGGGGTCTGTTCTTCTTTCAAGCCATGAAAGTCGGAGTGATACCAAAATAGACACCCTTCTTTCGGGTCTCTGACTCTTTTCTAAAAGTAGGCATGTATCTTTTCCCTACTATATGGATATGCCGTGGTGCGAGTTGCTAGTCCACAATTTAGCCAAACCTCTTCAGTCGTACCGTTTACAGAGAGGTAACGTTGATGGTTTTGGCTGGCTGCTTCTGTTTAACATTAAGCAAAGTCTGTTTCTCTGATCATGTTTACTTTAACACTTGGGAGTTTTCGTAATTTTGACTCCATAACTTCCACCGTATCTCAGTTGTCGTTTCCTAGACAATGTGCTCACTGCTGAATAAAAGGGTTTCCTCTTGACCAAAGCTCTCTTGGTTGAATTGTGAAGTGATTTTTGGGAACGTGTATGTTTCATACCGTGTACACATCCCATTATTTCCATTGGCCAGGTACAAATTCCATTTTATGGAAAGTGAACCTATATTTGCTATCTTTGTGGGAGTGAAACCCAATTTAACCCACTTGTGAAAGCATGTCAAGTAGGCTAGATGGTTTTGTCTCCTCTGCCAAGTCTTGTTGGGCAAGATTTTCCACGATCATGTGCGACCTTGCAATTCTAGTAATAAAGTGCATTGGACCTGCATAGATATTCCTTTTTTTATTCCATCGATTTGCAGTCACTTTATTCCTTTTAGTAGACCACAAATCTTCCAATTCAGAATGTCTTATAATAGCAATAGTTGGTCCAGATATTCTTCACCCTCAACCTACGCCTATTCTCCAGACTCAAAAAGTTCTAGCAGTAATCGAACTTTGCCAGGGCTTTCACCTTATCAGCAAAGTAGACTCACACCTTCGTCATCTCCCAGTAGTTCTTCTACAAAATCCTCCTATGGGGGTTCCTCTAACTTGAAGAAAGTGTATCCATCTTCTACTGGGTCATCCTATTCTTCACGAAGTAGTCCATCAAGCTCGTACTCATCGTCTGGATATTCTTCAGCTGGAAGTAGTTATCTCATGAGTCATTATGGAGGTTCACCAACGGTATCTTCTACCACTAAAGACAGAGAGTTTCGTAGTAAAAGTACAGTTCCTTCTGGAAGTGGTTCGTTACCGTCCCAGTATTCGAATTTTTCAAACAGCCCTAGAACATATAGTGGTACTTATGATAGGAAACCAGGTCGACCTTCATCATTGTATGAAACGAGAAGGCAGCTTAGATCGTATGACTCTGAGTATACTCAAAAGCCGTCTGGAAACCATGCAGTTGTTCATCAGCTAACGATAAGGCCGAGTTTAGAACAAAAATCACAAATTCATAAACCAGCAGTCGAGCGCAGAGATATCTCTTCTGCAAGTTATAAGAGTTTAAGTACCAAACATAGTGTTGATGCGGACCCCAGGAAAGAAAAGAAAGGGCTGTCAAATTTGAGGAAACGTCTCTCAGCGAGTTTAAGCTCATTAGTGTCGTCTCTTGGGTCATTTTCTTATTCCACACAAGACCTCTCCACTTCTTCTACTGATTTAAACGGTGTTCCGTCGGCTACTACATCTCAGGGAAGGTTTAAGAGATCTGCGATTGTTGATAATGATGACGATGAGGAGGAATATTCAGACAGTGTAAGTTATCATTGACGAAAAAAGCTTGACTTAGGGCAGGGTTAGTTGGTGGATTGTTCGATCTATAGGCAAAGGACTTTTAGGCAACTGTAGCCTAGGCCACTATTTTGGTACGACTTCTAGGCAAAAGGCTTAGGCAAAAGACAGGTAGGTATTATATAGATAAAAATACTAGTAGAATAGGTTACTGTAAAGTGTGACGGATTATGGTCCAGACCGGTGGGGTTAGTAATAAAGAGTGCAACGATACATATTCATAATTTTTTTAAATTTTGAAAAAATACATGTTTTACTGTAACGTGACGTTTCCTAATGCTATTTAGGAAAGGTTTAGTATGATAGGTTTCGGAAAATTGTCTCATTTATTGAAAATCTGAAGGTCAATCTTAAAAAAGCTCGAGATAATTATACCAAATTAAATGAAGAATTAGTTTTAAAAACCTTTTTTGAGAAGTATTCTGTCAAAGTACTTTCAGTTCCTCTAAATAATCACATGAAAAGCTGGTGATGCTGCTGATGAACTTTAAATGACTTTTCTGTTCGTAAGATTTTAAAAGCGGGGGGGGGGGGGTTAACAGAGCGGAGTGGTAAGTTTAAGATGAACGGGGTTACTGTGGGTTGGTAGAATTAGAATAGCGGGCGGGGTTTCTACGGTTTGCGTAGTAGAATTAGAAAATCCAGATTACTACGGAATGGTAGAATTGGAATAGTATGATTACTGCCAGAAACTTTCCCAGTTCAGGCTTCTTTAGAGGCTTGTTCTTCCACTGGTGCGAAGTGATGCTTCTCGACGGCGGCCGGCCACAGTTTAACGGACGAATATGATGAATGAATGAGATGATGCGGGTTTGGAGAAAGTTTTTCGTAACTGTAAGCGTGGACACACATGCGTTTAGTGGGGTCGAGGGGTGTTCTACAGTTCTTTTGCCTAGAAGTCGAGGATCGTATAGAAGTAGATCTTAACAACGATTATACATTGTGTTGTCGTTAATTTTAAAGATGCATGTTTTTTATTTTTTAGATTGGATCTGGGAGTGGGCCTTCCAGTGATATTGATCAACCTCTTGATTCGAGAAGTGAGAATGGGTTATCGTCAACGTCTATAAATTATCGGAAGGTTAGTGGAAAGATTCGTGTTTACAGCATATATTTCTGCATATTATCAAATTGTTAATTTATTGATTTATTTTTAAGCTGTATGAAGAGGTTCTCAAGGAAAACCAAATGCTGAAATTACGCCTTACAAGAGCGGAGGAAGATGTTGCAGATTTGAGAATTAAATTGGAACGGGTTTCTCTTGTGAGTTTAATTTACTAATGAAAAATATTGAGTTTCTCGTCAATGTTTCTCTGACAAGTGAAACAGCAAAGCATGAATACTTCCAATATTTAGTATTTATTTAATGTATAGACTCCACGTATATCTTCTGATGACCTAGAAAGAAGAGAAAAGAGGGCGTTAGAACGGAAGTTGTCCGAAATGGAGGAAGAATTGAAGGTATGTTTGATAAATGCAGGCCTTTTTTATCCATATTTCGCCGCTATGTATAACTGATAATAAGTAACACAAGGTTTTCGGTTGTCATTTTTATGTGTGTCACTGTTTTGTGAAATGCCGGCCGCTATAAGCGTCTCGGGCCTTAAAGTGTGGTCGCCAAGCTCTAACTTTTTTTCCAAAATCTGGCAACCATTTTACTAAAAGAAAGCGGCCCATGGGTGCAATCCGCTTCTACTGTTGTTTTTGGTGCCAACGAGAGGCTATTTAATATTGATAGCATTTGATTAATTGTATATTCACTCTCACTAACGTGGATATAAAATGTTGCTGTTTTACTACTACTTTCCTTCGGCACCAGCCTGCTGGGCTGCATCCCTCTTTAACGTGTTACTTGGTAAAAAGCTAATTGTATGCTTTCCGCGGATACTTCCAAGATGCTTCTTTGTTTTACATATTTTAAAGTTATTTTGAAAGGTTTAAATGTGCTTTTAATTTTTGAATTGGAAAAAGAGATTTTTGTTTAAACGTTTTTGTTTTTGTGGGGTTACCGTCTACTCACCGGCAGACTTTACATTGGTAAAAGACATCGAGGAAAACAAATTTCCTCAACGGCAATTCATTGTTAAGACAAATCGTGCTACATAAACAAATACCGTCAAAACTGTAAAATATGCAGGAATTACATAATCATAACCATCTTCTTTAAAAACAAAGTTGGGATAAGCCAATTTATAGTCAAAATTAATAATAACTTGAACTTCGCTTTCTTCGAATATATGGGAGAAAAGATGACCTACTATAGTAGCAGGCGTGGAAATGAAAATATAATTATGCTTGTATTTACTGAAACAGACAACCAGATAAGAAACAAGCACTGACCAAATGTTATAGATAGCAAGCATGTTGGGCCTGTTTTACGTTAAATAAGGGTTAAGAAGACAGCAAATTCGTCAATACCCTGTACTTGTGGTTAAATGATGCAGTAAAGCGGCCGGTTATTTATCTCAGCCGTCCTTTATCATCGCTGATGAATCAGTTACGATCGTTTTGTCTTGATGGTGAATTGTCTTAGGGTGAGATGTCTTGACGGCGAAAGTTTGCCGGTGTTTAGTCATAGACCCGTTTTTATGTGCTGGTGATATTAACGGGCTTCACTATGAAGTGTTAAATATTTTCAATCTAGTTGTAAAATTTTCATTTTATTCAAAGTTTTCCTTTTTCCTTGAAGCAAATCCAAAAGTTGAAGCTGGAAAGTGAGAAGTTGAAAGCGGAAAATCGAGCGTTAACAAGAGTTGTTTCCAAATTAAGCGGATCGAGTACTGCGGTTAGTAGCCCGAGTGGGAATCCAACGGGCAACAATCTTAACGGTCCTAAATAATAATCAATCAAATTATTATTGAGTATATGGACATTTTTCGCTTTGAATGTACGATCGATAGTATCAATTTATCCAGGTACATCTGACACCTTTTTACCTTTTCGATGAAAAACTAGTGTACTTTACTTTAAGATTAAACTAAAAGAGCGAGCACACTTTAGCAAATAATAGGACTTTTCCTTCCCATAGTGAATTATTCCGTCTATAAAGTCTGGTGGTTATTAATAAATAATTTTGGTATGACTCTTAGTGTGTGTATCATGTATAAAATGCGTCCCATATAATTTGTGTTAGAATAAAAGTAGTAACAGAGCGTAAATCACATTAATGTTAGTATGTCACCATAATGTATATGTAACTAAAATGTTGGCTACTGAACATCAAGTTAACTTTATCAGCTAAGTGGGTTGGTCTAGTTAAACATTTTTCAGCCACTAAACACCTTTTTTGTTTTCCAAATGCAGGAATCCAGACACCTAAGAACAGAAAACCAAAAGCTCCGGGATGAAAACGGTGCGCTGATACGAGTCATTAGTAAACTATCAAAATAAACCAAGATCGTGTGACCCTATTCGAAAAGTGGAAGCAGATTTTTCGAGATGAATGAAGCATGGAATTTGTGTTTATCCTTTGAAACAATCTGGTTTTCTTGGTTTAAATTTTAAACTAACATTATTACCACATATTACCCTTTGCCCTTTATAAATAGAAGAAGAAAGAATGAGTGTTTAAGTTATCAGAGTCATTTTAAATGCCAATTTGCTTGTCAAAATCGTGATTGTTATGAATCCATTTTAAATTAGAGGAGCGTAAATATCAAGTTGGTAGACTGATCGTATTTAGTTTTTAATTTCAAGCGTATCCTGCGGAGTGGTTGTTTAATCCATTTTGCAGTAACATAAGCCTATTTTGATCAAAATAATACATTTAAATGACCAACATAGGAAAGCCTTTTAAAGTGCCTGCATGTAACTTTGGTATGGGCCAAGTAAATAACCATCCATAGTTAGAATCGTGATCTTAATATACCGTTGTTGTGGTAGTGAGACATTACTTTTGTACCATATTGGCTTGATAGTTATTCATATGTTTTTAAACCACCGAAACTAATATTTTAGCATAGGAATTAATTTTATCCGCAGTTTAAGTAAGCGTAGATATTATTATTATCATGATAAGGTCGTGGATTAAAAACGCTGACCATTTAAGAAAAAATCAAAATAAACTTTTATCTAAATCTCGACGAACTGAACAGTGAACCGTTTTTTAGTCTGAAGCATTTATTTATGCATTGGAGTTTTCTTACTCACTTTGGAGCAGTGGAAATGTCTATCCACCGAGGAAGCAATCGGATTTAAGAACTTTCATTTCAGGTCCCTCCAATCGGAAGTGTACTATTGCATTACAAATAATTCTATTATTATTCAAATCCATCTGAATTTTCAAAAACTTCATGTTAATTTCAAACAGAAATACAGGACCTCGGGGTTATATAGCTGCTATCGGAGTCACCATAGGAAGACTTATTTTGTAAAAATATGGGAATGCTATTTGAAAAAAGCAAATCAATCAATCAATCAAACGATTCAATTCAAAATGTTGCTGGGTTCGGAAAGAAAATAACTAAAATATATTGTATTTATTAAATTCAATATATAATCTTCATTTTACATTCCTCCCAACTATAAATATTAAGAAGGATATGTTCAATAACGCTAGTGTTTTCGCTTTCATAGATGCGCATTTATAGTAACTGATTCTATATCTATGACGTGCCGTGCCGTCATTTAGTCTATGACGAGTGAGATGACCATTTTAGGCTTCTGTCAAAACTTTTCCTGACAAAAATCTCCCAAAAGTCCTGACTTTACAAATATGACCATATCATCAAGGAAAATACGCGTAGTCATGCACAGCCCATGCAAATAAAAACAGGAACGCTTACGCTATATTGATTCCATGAAAGTTGCAAAATTGTCGACCTCAAATTCATAGGCTTAAAAAATTACTCTCTCTATGACCCTCGTCCATCTACTATATACTCGCTTAACTTTTATTCTGCCTGAGTTGTGATCAATTTTGATTGGAAAATCCCTACCATTCTTCTACTTTTCACATTTCATTTTGTAAATGTTTGATCGATGGCACAGTTATTTATTGGTCAAAAATAGATGCTTCTTATATACGAGTGTTAATCCATAAAATCAATCACAGAAATGCTACGCTGTTCCGTTCTATCGCCTCCAAAGGTAAGCTCTTTTTATGGAAAAGAGTTTCTGTTGTAGGAAAGAAGGATTTGGAATATTTGTCAGCTCACGAACATTGAAGCATGTTTTAAATATGTGATAAGAGCTCTGAAAGGCCAGGCCACATGTCTTCGTTTGAAGTTCAAAGGTCAACTTAGAACTCATAACAACTGTAATAAAAGAAGCTTGGTAGTGGTAGTCATGTCATGTTATTTCAAGATTGCTACTCGAAGCAAACCTTATCTTCTATTAGAAGATATTTAATAAGATATTTAATATCTTCACTTTCCAACCAACCAAAACCTGGCTGGCCCCTCTCAACTAAGAGCTCCTATCTCTGCCAAAGATAGGGAAAGACTTTTCATAAAACATGAGGTTTTCCATTAAAAAGATGATTAGAGATTTATTACTTTATATTTTTCTTTATTCAAAATGCATTTTTCTCACAGCAAAATACTTGGTCCTAAAATAAACTAACCCAATAATGCAAGAAACGACCCATCAAGGCATATCTCTAAAAAGCAAAATTGAGCTTGCATGCTGAATTTCTTCGTTATGCTCCGCGATTAGCTAGCATCTTTAATCACATAAGCTTTTAATATACGAGGAATTATTTCTCTTTATAATGTTGATAATGACTGTTCCAGGTTTAGAACCATAATGTTCCATTTTTATTCGTTTTACACTATATTAGCCTCCATTGTGCACGAACGTGTTCGGTACATTGCCAGAAAAAAGATTCTTCCCAGAAACTTTTATCCAGAAAACAAAATTGCCAGAAGTTTTTTTTGTCAGAAATCCTTCATCCAGAAAATTAATTGATTTAACGTAAATACATGTAAAATACACTATATCTCTGCACGGTTGATTTTTTTTTCAAAAATAAAACCGTCCTTTACTATTTGACCCTTTCCTTTTTCGCTTTTAATATATTTTTAAGGACTTTAAGATCGATTACTTTTGGAAATTTTGACAAAAGTACAGTGTTTGACACAGACTGACAGCAGCGGAAGGAAGCTAAGGAAGAATTATAATAATTATCAGGGAACATTTTTTATGCAGAAGAAGATGCAGACCAAAGGTGTGTTCTAAAAACAGACTGTATGCAAATTTGGATTTCTGGCAATTCTTTTTTCTGGATAAAAGTTTCTGGGAAGAATCGTTATGGAATCTTTTTTCTGGCAA